>VYZX01021603.1:8465-44415 GCA_013401335.1 Brachypteracias leptosomus
CCCTTTTATTTCAGAGGTACCAAAATAATTTTTCTTAAAACATCAAAGGAACTCTATTGATCATGTTCCTCGAACAGGCAAATGCTTCTAGAATCAGACACAAGAAGTGTTATTTAATAAGCACAAATACAGTATCTAGTCAGAATTAAGAGGACAATGCATTTCCTAATTTATATCCACAATAGTTAATTTTGCAATGTAAATTGGAGCCTAAATATACCTTACAATTCCACATAATGTTCTCGAGTTTACAGATAAAAACATTAACAAGGGAACAGAGTCAAGCTGATAATTTCTTCAATTAAAAATAGCACACATTTATCTGAGAAATTAAGCATACAGCAAAATTTAAGCACAATTATATTCTATCAACATCAGCTTAATTTGGCTCCTTCAAATAAATAGGCTGCAACTCTCACTGTTGATTAAAGGCAAATGGGTCACATCAATAACGCAACCCATCAAAAACATGATCCCAATTTAGGAACTCTTCAATAAAAACAGCTTCTTCTGCAGTAGAAAAACATATCAATAGGTGAAGAAAAGGCCAGTGTGGAAATTATGGTAACTATTTTCTCCCATTCTTCATTCTCTGTTCTACCAGCACCCTCTGTTGCAGGAAGCAGAGCTCCTGGAACAGCTATGCAACCCCACTCCCATCACTATTCTCATCTGCCCTGCCATTCTGTACAATAGATGTTTACATCTGAAACAAAATCCTTCCCATTGATTTCAACCACCTAAAATATTTGCTTAATCCTCAAAGCCATACTAATAGACTGCAAATGCAACACTACAAGTGGGAAGGTTCAGGTGATGAATGAGCAACACAAATTCAAGACATCTAACGAGGTGGAAAGGATTTCTAGAATCACAGCCTTCACATGAGGCATATACTACTCAAGCTCAACAGGCATTCTGCTGCAAAGTCTACAAGGCAACAATAATGAAAAGTGCTGTTTCTACAGAAAACTAATGAGCAAGTAGCTGATTTAAAAATTATTTTTAGTCTTCTGTCACAACACTTGTTGTGTTTGGAAAAAAGAAATCAATCTTAAACCCCACATTTTTCCAAGTCATGTTATAGAAACACATATACCCTGAGCTAGATATTTTACAAAAGGTAGCAGCCCTGTAGCATTGTGAGATCCTTCACTAATAAACAGCTGTAACCAAGTTCCCTTCAAATGACATAAATATTTGGTATGTCTGGATCTCAAAGCCAAAGATACTCTTTCCTCCTGGCTGTATAATGAAGGCATACACAACACATCTTAAGGACTAAAGGAATAGAAGAAGGAGTCATGTTGAATTAACGTGTTTGTTTCCAAAACCCAAAAAAACTATTCATCCCCATGCAGTGCCCACCCCTTAGCCTTAGATTTTGAAAGCTGTGGATAAGAACAAAAAGCTGCAACCATAAAGTTTCCTCATAAAAATAAAATCACAGAAGACAACTGTGGCAGTAGTCAAAGTTATTGTAAATATTTCTTGCATGCTCCAGGCATATGCACTATGATACCACTTTAAGGCAGAAACTCTCAACCTACAGACCAGAAGTTAAACTAAAATTGAAGACTTTACAAACTGTAAAAAAAGGATTGTCCATCTGAAATGTCACATTTTACAATAATCCAAAATGGTCAATATTTTAATCACGTTTCTGTATCTGAATGTATTCACACTTCACAAAACCCATCATTTTTATTTTGTTTTCTAATGCAACTGTAGCTAGAATTGTTTGCGAGAACTGTTCCTTTAATAGGAGCACAGTAAAATTAATGGATTTCTTATCTGGTATTTTTACTGGACAGAAGCTTATAACTTCCATGTATTGCACAAAGTGATCAATGTGCACATCAATCTAAAACTGTTAAAATGAAGCATGCTTGATGTCAGCTGTGACTACTACAAAATATAACAAAGAAAATATTGTGGATCCACACAGTAAAGAGGAACACGTGGAAATCTAGATTCTACTCTCAGGCTTCAATTTGCATAATTTATATTTGTCACCCCACTATTATTTAGTGTCAAACCCCAGCAATAGTCTTAAAATCTATGAGAAAATAGCTTAGTTCCCAAAAGGCAAACCAATTGATACAGAAGGAAACTTATATTTGTGAGAGGAACAGCAAACAGCAACACATGCAAAGCCTGAATACTAGTACTTTAAAAAAATTCTTGAAGAAGAAAAAATAAATTTAAAAGCAAAGAACAAAGAGGAGTGCAGCTTACCAACTTCAGGCTTCCCAGGATGTAATTCCGAAGTACGGTTTCCTTCAGCAATGTAAACAGGAAAGCTCGAACATTCGAGATACAGCTGGCAAGCAGCTATGAAGGCAGGAAGGTATTCCTTCGGTGTTTTTTTCTTGTTTGTTTTCTTCATCTTAGCATCAAGTTGTGATTCTCTGTCCCATTTTGCAGTCTGTCCTTGCTCTCTAGTGGGGTCTACTGGAAGCTCTGCCCCTAAGGGCTGAGACAAGGAATTACTCTGAATGATATACAGGTTGATAAATCTGGTCAAAAACTGCTGGACATACTCCAAGCAGCACTGCATTGCAGTCTTTTGGATCGTTTTCCCACTTCGTGTTGCTGTCCCCTGTGCCATGATGGAAGGCGGCTGTACGATGGTTTCCTCGGATCCCACGGTCGATGCTGTCTCAGTCTCTGAGGACGTGCTACCAACTATAGGAATGCCAGGTGCAGCGTGACCTTCGTTCAGTGCTCTATCAATGTCATCAGTTGTGTCTGCCTGGTATTGTACAAACTCAGTGAACCCACTTTCTGATGATCGACTGCTTGGAGGATTTTCACCATCTTCAAACACATCATTAGGATTTTCAAGTGAAACTGATGGCACCTATGTGAGACAAGGGTTTAGCGATTGTTCAAAATGGTTTATTTAGGTCCTAGTGAGAAAACTATTTGCTTCTCCATTTGAGGGCAACAGTTTTATTCCACAGTTTTAAATCTGTTCATATAAATACGTTTTATGCAAAACGACATTTGAAGCTTCAGTAAGCTTACCAGACCATGCTAACTATAAAATAAAAGCACGTTGTTTATCAAGTAAAATACTTTATTATTGCTTTTAACATTTTCTTCATATGAGAAACATGTCTTTTTATGAAAGAATGCTGAAATGCATAGGCACACGTATTATTAATTTATATAGCATCATAAACCAAAATATTCATACATCAAAGACAGCCCCTCGCTTCCAGCAGAAAGCAGGACATTGAACTATGCTGTCTATGGTCACTTTAGCTAGCAAGATTCTTTTAATACTTTAGAGTTTAACATGTTCTATAAAAGAACAAGATATTTATCTTAATCGGAAACTGCTGCAGTCATAAAGGAGTAAAAAATGTCTGCAGGCGAAGGAGATGAAAAGATGTCAGACAAAAACAGGAAGACTTGAGGGAGTATAAAAAAGTATACACTTCTATGATCATGCTTTTGAAGTTCCTACTGTACAAGTAAATAATCACATTAGATATTAACCTAATAACTGTCTAGATATACTATGATAGAAGAACCACAACTGCTAAAGTTTTGTCTCATTAGGAAGAAGGATCAGTGTCACTTAACATTATAGCTGTAAAGTTGTCAAAACACCTTGAAAAAGTGACCTGGAGAACGGTAAATGAAGAATAAAATCTTTCATAACCTAAAAACTATTGCTCCACATTTATACTAACAAAGCCAGCTCAATTTCTCAATAAAATTTATGCTCTTTAAGAAATAGTCTAAGTGTGGATGAAATCTCAATTCATAGATCTATACATGGTACAAGTAGGATCTTTATATACTAATCCTGAGATTTGGAAGCTGGGGATATCTTTCAAAGTTTTATAATCATAAAAGAAGAAATAAAGTTTAATTTACAAAATACTAACCATTTGCCACCAGAAAGAGAAAAGAAAATAATCTCCTAGAAACAAGAAAGAAAGGTTGCTCTGGCAACAACAGTTCTTAATGACTCATTGTGTGCCTTAATTCCTCATCAACTCAGAATATGCACAAATCTGATGATTGAATTCTACTCAAAAAGGGCCTGTAGAGGCTTTCTGGGCTGCTCTAACCCCCTATAGTCTTGTTGGTAACTGGTAGCATAGTCTCTGCTTCCTGGTGAGAATATAAGGTGAACAGGGAAACAAAGAAATGTATGGAACAGTGGGCGTAAATGCAGGTGAACAGCAGGCCTACATACTTCTCATCTAGCTATCTTACTAGCAATGGCAGATGTTGCCTGAGATCTAACTGGGCCAGAAGTTGTCTTATTGTCTGATATCTTAATCACTAGCTATTCTAAATATAGAATTTGAGCATAATCTAAATATCTGAATGAATAAATGAATATAGAGACATCATTATATACGGTAAATTGCATCTTGCTCTAATAGAGATGGAATAAGAGTGAAATTGAAAATTTGAGACAACTTTCAGTCTCCTGTGTTAGTACACTGAAAAGCTTGGAAAGACATAAAGGATGATCCTATCTTACAAAATACAACATAAAAGAGATTAGTCATGGTAATTAATTTCACTCCATCTCTTAACAGAAGCCGCGGCCACATATAAGTTGGTTGTAGCTAAAAGAAACAAGCCACTGAAGGTTCAAAGGGCAACATCATTCAATAGAAACAGGATTAAAAAAAAAAAAGGGCAAAAGAACAAAACCAGGCAGGTACCAGCTGGGTAGAAAGAATAAGGATAGGATCCTATATAAAAGATGTTGGAGTCCTAATGGGCAATGAGGACATGAGTCAGCAGTGGACCCTTCTCTGATGAAGAAGGCCAACCACATACAGGACCATATTAGTAAAGGTGTTGCCAGGAAGCCAAGGGATGTGATTAGCCCCCTCTGCTCAGCAGTTTTAAGACCTCATCTGCAATACTACGTCCAAGTTTGCACTCAGTAGTAGAAAACAAACACTGATGTACTGAATAAGTCCAGTGGAGGACCACCTGACATAGAAGGAAAGTGCAGAGAGTTAGATTTGCTCAGTCTTAAGAAAAAGAATGCTAACAGTTGTGGAGGGAGAGAAGGTGTCTTTATTGCTGTCTGCGACTTCCCATTAGATAGCTGAAAAGATGAAGGCCTGCTCAGAAATCCACAGTGAAAGAACAAGAGGCGACGAACACAAGATGTAACAATGGAAATTTTGATTAAATAACACAGTGCAAACAAACAAGCTGTACAGAGAAGTTGTGGAATCTTCATTCTTGGAGATATTGAAAACTAAGCAGGATATGATCCTGAGTGATCTGACCCAGCTTTAAGTTAGAATCTAACTTTGAAATCAGCCCTGCTTGGAGCTGTGACCTGCAACTGTCACTTCCAACCTAAATTATTCTGTGATGTTCCTCTGGTTTCTTCAGCTGGAGAACAAAGATTTCAGGGCACGTCACTTAACATACTTTATAGAGCCACGGCTGCATAGACCAAACTAGACAATGTTAAAAGAGAAAGAGCTGCTGGCTGGTTTGTTTCTTCTATTTCTTTATTAAATGATTCCAAAACTTAAGAGTGACAGTGAAATAACTGAGGAGTACTAATCTGAGGCACATAAATTGGGTGAGAGGAGAATTTAAATATGCCCTGTATGTAACCAAAATGGAAAATTCTTTCAAGTCCAGTTATTCTACATGATGAGGTTCTTGATGTGCATTACAACTTCAAAACTTAGTTGATTAGTTCACTCTTAGGCCCTGATTTTGAAGTGATTTATAAATGTATAATATTAAATCAAGATAAAACCCCTTAAAAATCAAGACCTTAAAACACAATGAAGTGCACAATTATAATTTCTTTTGATGATCCAAGTTTCACATGTATTGTTGGGTATTAAACTCAATCTAACCAAAGACTGGTAGGTGGCTCCGCATAGACTTAGAAAGCCCATTTTTCCTTGTTATTCCCTTTCCAAGACGCTGCAAGACACAATCAGTTACCTTTTTATTTTCCCATTCTTTGATGGAGCTGCTGTGTCCACTAGGAAGCTGTAGGATACCATCTGTGCCAGCAGATAGCAACGGAGGTTGAACCTTACTAAGGATCTTCGAGCAGAGTCTGAGAGAATCAGTAAGCTCAGACAAGTGCAGAGTATGAAGATGACTCGTCAACGCAGAAATCATCCTGAGCAACAGCTGAGGCAAGTGCTCTGTCTGTATTTCAATGTAAGTCTCCTAACAAGGTAATAGTAAAACTCAATTATAACACCAAATTTCACTATAAAAGTGGTACCTATCATTTTCTTAACTGTGTTCTAAATGTATGGAACACAGAAAAACGAAAATTAATATCTTAATATACAAGAATAAGAAATATATACTTAAAAAAAATTACAAAAATAACTTTACAGTTGGGTAACCAACAAACAGAAATATATTTAGCTCTTTTTCAGAATTTTATACCTTGTTCATTACACTACAAACACATTACAAAACATTACAATAAGGCTAAAGAATGCTACTACTATTTTAATAATCTTAATACAAAAGTTTAAGAAAGATAAACAAGTTATTAAGAACTAAAGGGAGAACAGGCTGATTGCCATACCTGACACAGCACTCTCATACTTCTAGTAGGCTTTGAAATGAGAAAGCAAAGAATTGAAGAAAGACAGGTATAGAAAAAGTACTTCCAACAGTCTTTGCTACATTAAGCAATGTCAACAGAAAAAGAAGATACATTTTATCATGACATTTAAAAAAAGCCTTAAATGAAAGCTGCATACCTAAACTAATACATCAAATGACAAAACACTATACTTGTAATATATATAGTGTAGTTTTAGAGAAAAGTAATCTAGGACAGACAAAAATTTTTAGGTATAAGCATCATAAAACCCACTTTGGTTATATCCAACTAGTCTATCAAGAAGTATACAGTTAACCCAAAACTTCTTCTAAAGGTGTTCATCCATTTATGGCAGCGTATTTTCAGGAAAAACAATTAATAGTGCAGGTATATTACTTCTGTAGACTATAAATATCCAGAGTCCCAGTATTAGCAATGAATAAAGCAATTCTTACCAAAGAAACTATATCCAACAAAAAATCCACTAACAAGCAGAAATTTGTCAGGGGTAACTCAGACTGCTCACCACCACCTCCAGGTCCAGTTTGAAGTCTGGCATGCAATGTCCTCCTGCAAAATGCAAATAGGGTTTCACAGTATTTTTCCCTCCCTCTTACATTGGCCATGTTTCTGTAACTTAATGTAAAGTTGTACACAACAGATATAAACCCTATAAACAAATAAGCAATCTCTTGGTTTCCTGTGAAGTAGCTCATTTGGCCCCACTGCATTTCAGAAAAAGCATCAACCAGCCTTTCACTGTAAATCAGTCTTCATTCATAGAATCATAGAATGTTTTAGGCTGGATGGGACCTCAGAGGTCATCTGGTCCAACCTCCCTACACAAATAGGGACATCTCTACCTAGGTCAGGCAGCTCAGAGCTCCATCAAGCCTGAGCTTGAATGACTCCAGGGATGGGGCCTCCATCACCTCCCTGAGCAGCCCATTCTACTGATCTATCACCCTCATGTTAAAGAACTTTTTTCTAATATCCAGCCTAAATCTATCCTTTCCTAGCTTAAAACCATTACTCCTGGTCCTATCGTTAAAAACCCTTTTGCATAGACCTTCCCCTGCCTTTACGTAGGCCCCCTTCAGATACTGGAAGGTCACTATAAGGTCCCCTCAGAGCTTTCTCTTCTCCAGGCTGAACAGCACCAACNCACCCATCGAACCCATAATTCTCCAATTTAGAGATAAGGATGTTGTGGGGGACCGTGTCAAAGACCTTGCAGAAGTCCAGATAGATGACATCCATAGGTCTACTCTTATTCATGAAATAAGGAAATCCAGGCTACATAAAGTTGCATTCTTGACTCCAGCAAATAGAACAACAGATGCTAGTATGAGCATGGGTAACAATAATAGAATTAAGGGACAATGTTACTGGAAGCACAGTAATTTTTAAGAGATCTAAAGCCAAGGCATTAAGCACTTGAGATAAAGACAACCAAGAGTGAAGTAAAAGGCCCATGAAGCTTTAAAGCTGCACAACAGGAAAACAAAATAAGTGCTTCTAAATGACCACTTCAACTTCAGCTGACTGCATTGCTTTATTATTGACAAGAATTCATAATCTGATGAGTTTTATTGCTGAGTGAAATAAGATGGAACATAAATCCCCTGTGAAATCATCTTGCAATCTGACAGCATTATAAGCAAAGGATATGAACAGAGGAATAACACTTGGTTTCTCCAATTAATTTATTCTGCTTGGGGGTGGTGGTGAGGGCAGTGCCACATTTTCAGCAACGGTTAGTTATGTTAATCCTTTCCCTCTATTTTGGAAGGGTTCATGAACATACAGATACCAGGACTGAAAAAATGATTTATTTGAAATAATAGAAGCATTATAGAAACCATGTCTGAAACAGTGGCAGTAAGTATTTACCAAAAGGTTCTAAAAATCATATTTAAATTCTGTCAGCAAACTACATTTGAAAAGCAGCACTCTATTTAACTCACACCTTCGCTGGGTTACTGTATCTCTTTAACAGCAGGTAATTCTCTTCATAAAACTAGCAGCCTGTTTTACAGTTAGATGAAGGGACCATTTCACCTAAGTCATAACACAATTTCTTCTCCACATTCTGTGCTCCTACCCAGAAAGATCTACCATTTCATAAACTACTCACAGACTTGTTCAACTGTAACACCTCAAAGGATGATGCAAATTCAACTAACTGAGCCTCTTATCAGAAACAGCTTCGAGAGAAGGCTCAGTAGCAGTGAGCAATATGTAGACGGGGAAAAAAAAATACAAGAAAATCTATTTTTAATTTTTAGTGGGGAAAAATCATAAGGAAATGCCTAAGAAAAATTCAGAGGAATAGCTAAATCACTTTAAAAGTAATAACTGTGATTTAATAATCAGACTAGATGATAAAAAGATAACTTATACAATTCATGGTTTTAAATCAAGTGGTTGTTTCCACTTGATGGTTTATCTTTTTAAATAGGAGGACAATAACTTACACAACACAGCAGCTTATGTGAAAAAGAAGAAAACTGAACAAAAAATATTGTCCAGATTCCATTTATTTATCGATGAGGCAATCTGGTATCCATGCTTACAGAATCATCTACTTATATGTCGAGTAATTCTCACTTGCTTATTAGTTGTTGGTATACTGCTTTCTTTACTTTAGCAATTCAGTCCGATACACAAAAATTAAGTCATAAACTTGTTGGATGGGATTTCATCTAGCCCAACTTCTCTTGCTGATCGGGACTGCTAAGAATGCTAGATAAATTCATCCACAGTTTTGTCTAGCACAGTCCTGGAAATCTCCCAAGGAAGCTCCACAGCCTTCTTGGGTAACCTGTTCCACTGCTGCAATATGTTCCTAGCAAAGCTTTTCCAGAAGTCCAACCTGAATTCGAGCTAACACTTGTTATTGCTGTCCCTTGTTTCACCATCAGCCATCACCATAAGTATGGCTGTACCAGCTTCATAAATGTCCTTCAGGAAGTTACAGGCCAGTATTCAAGTCCCCTCTTCACCAGGCTAAACCAAACTCACCTACTTAATCTCCCATGCAGCATCCTATGACTCTGACCACCTTAACAGTCCTCTGCTAGAGCCTTCACTAAGACAACTTACTGTCCAAATACCATAATACATTATCAAGCTATTCTATAAGCAATGACAAAAAAAAATTTCTTCAAATTTCATTCTAGATCCCTACATCATCTATCTCTTGCCAGTGCAACAACCCCTGCTCTCCTGTGGTCCCTTGGTCCCCCACCCTCCTGTTAATATTTTCAGTTCTTCCTTATCTACTGTGCTCATTCCCTCACCTTGTACAGGACTCCCACATTTTTAGTTCCCTAAAAGAGTAGTGCAAAAGATAACACATTCCACAAGTAACTCTTGGTAAAGCTGACAGGTTTGCTAGACACCCAATGAGTAATCCTGTACTGGACAGACAGAACAAAAACTAGCTTTGAGATCACTCTGGAGTCTTCATTTCAGCAGTGGTGCTAGTTCTGTCTCGTGATTTTACCCAGACACTGAATTTGTGAGAAGTCACATTGCTGAGACCACCAACCACCTCTGACTGAAACTGGCCCAATGATCAAAGCTAAGGGGATGGGGAAGAAAAAGACTTACAGACTAAATGATCACACTAGAACTAAACTAAGTTCTTTGAAAAAAACCCAGTTTGTAAAAAAGTCAACTTCAACTTTACACATAAAGAGTTAAAGTATTATAACCTACCTACAACATTCTTCAAACCAACGAGCAATGTAATCCCACATATAATAAGGCTCAAAGGAATTAAAGAGAAGATTGGCAGTTTTAATCAGTTCTGCTGTTTTCTTGTTTTCTCTCAGTTTGCTGAAAGAAAATAAAAATAACATTTTATATTTTTACACTTCATTTTTGAGTTATGTAACTATATATCACCTTGAGTTTACTCATTTCCAGTTAACAATCCTCTCATCCCTACAGTGGTTTTTGCTCTAGGGCTCACTATATCAGCAGGCTCTTCATATCAACGTCTTTTCACAGTTGCTAGGTTTTCTTCTCTATCCTTTCTTTAGCATTGTCTTCTAACCACATTTCTAATATGTCTGTTTTCCCATGAACATTCCTACAATTGTTTCTCCCCGTCAGCTTTGAGCTTCCCTCTCCTCTCCACCTTTTAAGATATTCAACTGAAATCTTGAACTCTTTATCCCCCTCTCTGGCTGTCTTGTCCTCATTTTTACTTTACAAGAAAGCTTATCAGTCATCTTTTTCTGAAGAACACAGACATAAAGAATGCCACAACTAATCTATACCACTACATGTTGACTCCTAGCTGTATAAAGCAAGCATTTTTGTCATGGGTAAATAATAGAAAGCATGCTAAATATTTTAAAAATAATAAAGCCATAGCCCTTCAGACCTTTCCACTGAACACAGAAGTTGTAATTAATGTATCCTGCATCATGAAGAAGCCAGGTCACAGTCCCATGGGCTTCACAGCCAGTTTCAGCAACAGAAGGATACGTTAATGTATTATACCCATTATTCACCTGCTTAGCTGCGTGTGATCTTTGTTGAAAGAAGGTTCTGCCTGAAGCTCCAGTTCCGCTTTGCACTGTGTATATAATGTTCGAAACACTTCAATCAATACATCCTCTAGAATGGCAGGACCTAGGGAGAAATACCAGCAATCACAGTTTTATGCATTATAGAACTGCTAACAGCCCACATCTGAAAACTATCCAAATGATTAGCTAGCTTTGGACACTGAAACTATAAAGTCATTCTGTTCAATTTTATAAACTACTTCAATTTCAGAAGGTTTTTTGCACTTCAGAAACACACAGGCAATGGCAACGTCTCAGAGCATATAAAGCACAAGAAGAGATCTCTTCCTGCACAACGTGTGCACAATGATGGCTGGATACAAATACACCCAATTCAAAAGCTATGCAGTCACACCAGTGTAGCCCACATTTAAGCCAACACACCCTCTTCAAGGTATTATAAGCTCAGCTCAGTAACATGTAAATGTGACTACCTGGACTCCTGATCAAAGGCAGCTTTCAACCAAACAGTTTCAAATACACACCCATAAGCTAGCTCGTGCTGTTATCATATAGAAAATATACTCAAATATTAAATGCACATATGAAGTAAAATATTTTTGAGCATCTTCCTTCCTTTTGAGTCAGATTTTCTTTAATTCCAGATACAGTCTGCAGAAAACTTTGTCAAATATTGCCTTCTCAGATTTGAGTTAAATCTCAAGTTTAAAGAAAAATAACCAAGACAACCCCTTATTTTGAAAGGGGTTCACAAAGTCATCCTGCTTGAAACATCCTCTGCTTTTTCATGCTTTCTCCTAGCCTCATTAAGCTCCCTTTGGTGAGAGTGTGTTCACTAAGCAGAAATCCTATTAGCTTCTTCCACCTCAGTTTGCTGAAAGAATCATAGCTCTGGTTAACTTCATGAAATTAACATACATGTTGCCTCTGAAAATTTAAATGGACCCCCAGAAATCACAAGTTACCAGGAAGATTACTTGCTTCCTGTGGATAAATTCTTCTGAAAAAAAAAAAATAATATTGTTTTCTTGTTACTATCTCTAAACTTTAGATGTATATTAGAAGAAAGAACAAATTATTCCCAAAAGCAACTGCTGAGATTTAAAAAAGCAGAAGTCAATTTGATTTAGAAATAGAAAATATCTAATCTGCATTTCTTTCAAAATGCAGTGAGTTCTCTCTATGACTTCAGCTTACTATTTCCTGTGTTGAAAGTACAAGAAATTGCATATAGTAAAAGGTAAATCTAATGAATATATTAAATTATTAGCTTAGAAGATCTAAGAAATCTAGCTAACCTGCTAGTACTTAGAATACAGCTTTTTTGATTTGGCCAGTAAGAGAGAAAAAGTCTCAAAGTAAACCCACATAAAATAAATTATAGACGAGAAGTAACATGAAAATTACCTAGTTCAGGCTTATCCAGCAAACTGATAAGAATTCGAAAAGGCTTTAAGTCTTGCATTAAAGTGCTTTCTTCTCCATGCCCATTAAGTTGCAATATTCCAACCATTGCCTACAAAGAGCAAAAGCATATCAGGAAAGCAAAAACAAAAGCAGAAAACAGTTCTGGAAAGAAAGATGCAATAAAAGCTGCATATAAATGGAAAATTCTCAGCAGTGGAGACCACTATTTCATCTCATTGCAGCTCATTCTCTCCATGCTTAAGTATTCTCTCAACTTTGCCTGTGAGAATATTTCTGTGGAACAGAACTTGATAACGTGTGTGTATTTAAAACAAAATATTATAAACAGATACCAACTCAAAATTTCATAAAAATAAAAGAGAAGACATGAAAAGCAATGAAAAAATTGTTTCAGAAGGTAAGGCATGTAGATAGTAAGGGCTTAATAAATAATACACATAGGATATACCCATCTATGTGGCAGAAAACTTTCTTGACCAAGTTGACTAGATAGCAATGACAACTTCAAAACAAATGGGAAAACTGAGTTTTTATACTGAAGCAGTTTAGGGAATGAGATGCAGAACTTAAAAACACCCAACAAAACTGCCAGAGTTTTTCTGCATAATTTTCTCTCTGTGGCTGGCTTTGCTGCCTGAGTTGAAGCTAGTTTGTTTCTTTTACAGCTTCGAAAAAAGGAGGACAAAGAAGGGAAAGAAAAGAGATGGGAAAGAAGAGAGGCAGGAAAACAGGTTTGACTTTGCTATCTGCTATAAACCAAGCATTATCAGCCAGTATCCTGAAATAAAAATCTTCAGTACTTGAAAATGCCTTTAGAAGTCAGAATTTTCAGTACATTGTATCAATGAATAAGATGGGAGTGGACTTGATAAAAGAACACACAAAGAAACTGGCAGAAAGAAGCAATACTTTTGAAGTCTTTCAAAAAACAGCAAATAGTTTTAGAAGGCATATGCAATTTGTATTATGTAGAGCAAACCACTGATTTTAAAGTCCATAAAAAATTTTAAAGTGAAAACCAGGTGAATTCTCCCTGTAACAAAAAAGGCCACTCTCTGTTCTACTGTGGCAGTAATCCCTGCTATCAAAAATTTAAAAAATATTAAATGGACTGTATCAACTTTACACTGTTAGTCTTTTCAGACAGAAACGCTTTAATGACACTGATTAAGCTAGAAAGATGGGCAGATATAAAAGGAAGACCACAACCTACTAAAAAACCCTAAATGTTGCTAAAAGCTCACCACATTTTGGATAGAGGGTATATGCAAAAGTGTGTCTCATTCAGGTCTCTCCTCTACACTTGGATAATTTCTGAATAATCTGTCATGAGATGCAGGAAAGAGACAAGAGAAAGGTGAGTATGCACCAACAAGGTCCTTGCTGCACTGGAGTTCTGGGGTCTCTTCATCACTAGACCAGCAGATCTCCTCACCTTCAGATAAAACTGAAAGTGCTAGCTCTGTGCTGGATATCACTAAGTTGTGATAAGCTAAATATTCTTCCGTCAGCTACTAAGATTGGAATCCCCACTCTCATTCCCATATATAGCACTGCAATTCGGACTAAGTATCAAAAAATTGATTTGCCTTAATGATAACATTTCTTCCTGATTTCAAGATCAGATTAATAGCATCTTGAAAGACATCTGTATACTTTAATTGCTGTGAGAGAAGGACAGTTCTTGAAGCCAGTTGACCTCAGCTCACTAAGGGTCAAACAGTGTGACTGCCAATATGCTCAACTATTCCTGACGTTCCCCTTGCCTAGAGGTGGGGGAAGACCCTTATTATTCAGATCTTCTGAGTACCAACTGATAATTTTTCAGTTCCCAAGACACAGAGGATTTTCAGTATCTACAGAATTAGAAGAGAATTCTCCAATTTCATTTTATGAAAGAACAGGCTTCAGTGTGCTGGGGTCATATTCAAATATCTTCCACGTATGCTATATTCATTGTGGAAGGGGAGAGAGAAATCTAATAATTGTCCGGATCATACAGGTATTCTAAAACAACACATTATCTCATGTCTTCATTTTTCTACTGAGAAGGTTTTAGAAGAGTAGCAGAAAATAACACAGAGACAGAAATTACATGGTCACATTGAAGTGGCAAGTCTAAAGATACAGCAACTTTGATCAGCACCCATTTACAAAGATATATGCCACAACAAAGCATCATATAGCTACCTGGACTAACATCTCCTTAGAGAAGGTGTTGAAATAGTAAGTGGCATGCTCCTCAGGATTGCTGTGCCTTGTACTTCTGGGTCCTATAAGGCCACCATTGTTATCAAAACCTTCAAGTAAACAAAAGACAAGGCAAATACATATTTGTCTTTTAATAGAATATTTAGTCAATTTCTTTAAACTAGAAATCAACACACTAGCACTGATAACTTACCAAGATGAAGTCCAAGTAATGTTGGCAAGAGAAAGATGATTTTATAGAGTTTAATACAGGAAACTATGTGATACTTCCATGCAAGCAGTTTCCACACAAATTACAAACTTTAGTTTTATGCAACATTGTTAACCAAATTACTACTTGTACAAAAGAAACTAATGTTCAGAAACACTGTACACATCACATAGTCCTAGAGCATCTTCAAAAAAACCTGTCCCACAAAAGTATTTCAATATTAACATTATTATGACAACACAAAATTCAGTATTTTGATGAGATGATCACCAAAACACACTGACATGACTAAGGCACTTAGACTATCAGTCCTAACAAAAAAAAATTAAATTTTGCTATTCAAAATTACATGAAGGTGATAGAACTTTGTTTTGTATGTTTGTATTTTTTCTTTTACCAAGTAAATTTTTTATTCTATCAAAAAATAGGCTTAATAAAAAAAAAGAATTGAAAAAAAATATCAAGAAGTCAGTCAGGATATCACCCGATTCCACAGAAGTGTTTTGCACAGCTTTTGTCCTGAAGTGACAAAAATAGAAGGAAAGCCTGAGAAGATGCATGCCCTGCGTGCACTGTTAGCAATGGTTAAGCTAACCTGGATTTAAAGAGATGTAATGTGATTTTTATGCCTAGAGAATGTTAATAGACCATTCCCAGCTATAAAATAATATGAAAGAATAGCTAACACCGGAATTAAGTAATGTCATATAGAACATAAGACTTCAGAGANATATAGAACATCAGACTTCAGAGAGTCTTCCAACATAACTGATCACCCTCCCCCAAAATTTTATATTACCATGATATTCTACTCCTAATACAAAAGCAGCATAGTATCAAAACAAACAAACAAGTAAAAAAGGTTATATTGCTACAAGTTCTGTCCAAATACATAGCAAATGGAGGCACTAGCTGTTCACAAAAACAGGACCAGGATCAGCCACTTGTAAAACTATCTTCTGAAGTGATATTATCGTTCAGTGGAGACTATGCTCATGAAATAGCTGTAAAACAGGGTTCCACAACTGAAAAAACAGAATGATGTTTTAAACACAACTTTTTAAATGACATCAAAAAGACATATCTAATCCACAAACTTAGATGAAACNGACATATCTAATCCGCAAACATAGATGAAACAATGCCGTGTTTAGTCTGGAAATTATTTTTTCCCAAAATTGGAAAATGTAGGTGCGGAGCATGACATTGCATTTCACTCTTTCCTTAAAAGATGAGTGATTTGCAAGTCAGTGTCTTGAGAAATGATTAACTAAAGAAACTAGGATTTTTTTCATATTTATCTTCTAAATCCCTGCAACTTCTACATCAACAAAATCAATCTCCTCATGCAAAACACTGTTGCTAATCTCTTCCCTCCCTTCATACCTTCAGTTCTCTCTCAAGTCCCTTGACTACTCATTTCCTGGCCCCCCAATCACCCAAAGGCTACCTGCCTCTGATGTCTTAACTATCAGCTGGGAAAGATGCAAGAGCTGGTGGAAAGGGTTCCAGGTAATCTAAGAAGCACATATGTGCTTGTTGGGGAGCTGGGAAGTCAAACAAAAAAAGGTACACCACAGATTGTAATGCAGTCTTCCCCTCAAGCAGACGAATCACTTTGTCTCTCCATTCAGCTTCCAGTTTCTGTGACAATTTTAGGAACTCCCAGATCAGAGATCCTGACTTTTCTCAAAGTGGGCTGAAATTGGTTTCACAGAGTAAAAGGCCAGCTTCATGTGACCACAGGCTTCATTTCCTTAAATTATCAAGGCAGAATAAGAACAAACTGTTCCTAAAACTTTCTAATTTCTGGTTTTCTAAATATTCCCCAAATAGAATCTTCTAAATAGGTATTATTCTCCGCTGCACCCTTCCGATTACACAGTGGTTGCACGTAAAAAAATTAAATGTGTATTGTATTGATATTCTGCCATTTGGTAGAAGTAAAAGTACGTGTCCTGTCATTGATTTTTACCCTAGAAATGGGTTGAAATAATGTTCTAGTTACATGGAGAATATAAGTGATTGGTGATTTAATTTAACCATGCAAATATCTAATGAAGCCTAAAGTCTGCATACTCAAGTCTCCATTGATGTACTACCAACATTTTTCAAGATTTTTTTATTTTCATCCCTTCTATGCTGTTGTGTTCCAACTACCATTTATGTTCTATAATGCCTATTCTCTGTGTTTTCCATTTTGTGTTTTTAGGGAGATAAAAGTTGCCTTTCAGTGTCTATTTACACAGGCCTAGTGCACCAGGCTCTACACCTGAATGTGGCCCATAATTGCTGCTATAGGGAAGCGTACCAATAATTTATACAAGAGTAAATGGTTGCAGCATGACATTCTTCACCTTTTATGTCCATGGAGAGAAACAGTGCCCTCCTTCCTTATGATACAAATTAAGTATTTCATATTTCCAAGAATCTTTCTCCACAATATGGCAAAGTACTGCTAAGGAACATAAGGTCCTTCCTCCACTTTTAGTGAGCAATGAAATTAAACACAAACCTACCTAGAAGCCATGCATAAAGCCTTCGGTTGAGTGACATATCCCTGCGCAGTACTACATGAAGGGCTGCTGACAAAATTCTGATCATGTCTGGACGTGTTGCCTGAAGAGTTAGAAACATGATTAAATTAACTATGAAAAGTAACACTTTTTCTATGTCAGCAGCTTAAAGTGCACTAAAACATAGTTGATTTCATGTTCTGACATTTCTGAATTTGGAATAGTACAAGAAAACATAATCTTGCTCTTAGGAAACAGAAGTATGATTATTATTTGGAACAGACATTTTGTAATAATCTGCACCCTTTATGAACAGCAAAAATACTTGAAGCCATTAACAGCTCACTTTTGCTATGAAACATCTCATTTTATTAGGCAAAAGCACTGGAAGCAAATTCAACTAAAATCCAGTGTAAAAAAAAAATTCACTGAAGAATTTTAAAGTAATAAGAGATGGAAAGGTGGTTAAATGTTTGTGTAAGTTTTAATATTAAAACAATGTTGTATTAATACTTTCACCATTCTAGCACCTTAACAGAGACACTCCAAATACTCCTACAGTAACTGATAAATGTGAACGAACCACTTCTACAAGCAAGAACATAGTTCTTTTTACAGGAAGGTGCAGGTTCTCCATAATTCCTAACAAAGTGAGAATAGCCTTATATATTTTATTTCTGGAAGAAAACTTACATCAGATTATTTAAAACCAGAAACCTTACAACATCCAGGTAAATCTCTCATTACTGCTAGAGCTAGCTACTCACCCCAAACCAACCATTTTCAATCCTCTAGTGTTTCAAATCAGTTACGCTAAGAGGATTAACTTCTGCTGCTTTTGAACACTGGGATTTGGAAACTTGCACATGAACAGACAATTTGTTTTCTCATGAAATTAAAGGAAATGAAAGGCTTCTGCATAGACTAAACATCATAATTTAGATTGAATTTGAATCTACAGAAGCTAAAGTTAACTTCAAAGTTAACATATCACGATAAAAAGCAGATGGGCAGAGATCACAATGTAAGAACAGTCAATCCTATTAGAGAAACTCTTGTTCAAGCCTGAAGAAAACCATCAACAAAGTCCTACTAAATACTGCTGCTGACTTAAGAAGTGTAATACATTTAGGAGTTTGCCAATTCATCTCTCATGTTAATAACCTACCTGGCTCATGTGGAAAGGAAAACAAAAAAGGATAAGGTCCAACGTGCTCCTCTGTACTAAAACACTGGTGTCTTGCACTGATGTGCTTACTGCTTCCACCTGAAGTAATGGCAAACCCCCCCAAATAGTTATTTACTGTAATATTTTAAGAAGGTAGATATAAGAACAATCACAAAATAAGGACAGTTGTTTATAAATAGTGATATGTATGAAATGAAGTTATTTTAAAATTTTAAAAAACAAGATAAAACAGGGAAATAAAGTTTCACCGTTGAGGAAACATATAATGAACATAGATTCCCTGAACTATATAAACATTAAGCTTTTGCTTTTTTATATTATCAACGAACATCTTAGTTTTAAAAGACAAAATAATACTCTATATATTTTTCAAAAAAACACAATAAAGCTCAACCACTTTTAGCTTAAATGTGTCATGAATGGAAAGTTTTATACAAAACCCAAGCTGTTCTGAAACATTAACTCAGCTTTGCAACACTTTCATTATGCACAAAACCATCAGCTCAACTGGAGCCCTAATAAATAAATGTGCATTTTTATCTCTTCAAAGGCTTTGTTCAAAGATAGAGAGGACATTAAACCCCCTGGAAGTAGGTTATCATATAAATATGTAACATCACTGTCTTTATTGGTCCAACAAAACATTACCATTAGCTCAATGTCACTGCCAATTATGTAGAGTTGATCCTCCATTGAAAGCTTCCTGTTCAAATGGGAGAGGACATAGGTGATCCCAGGCAAGCGAACGGCAGGGCTCGTGAGGAGGCTGCCCCAGAGTGCGCTGTAGAATGCCGACTGATCCACAGCCAAGGCAACCTTCTCCAACAGTGTATTTGTTCTGCAGTAAATTCAAGTCAGCAGAATTAGGGAACGTATCACAGTCCTTGCCCCTGCTCCCAATTTTAACGAAACTGAATTGTCACAGGAAGGTCAAAACTTTCTTTTGAGAGCCAAGTGAAGCCCCAATTATACACTGAACCTTATAATGCAGTCTGAACACAGTGATCCAACTAGTAAGCCTGTGGGCCAATCTGGCTTGCAAAATGCTTCTGCCTGCCCACAGCTTCTCCTTGTCTGCTCCTTATGTTCAAAGAGTCAAAGGAATTCCTCATTTGCTACTTAAAGCCAAGTGTTGCTTACAGACAGGCTGCAGGAAAGCACAGCTTTATGAATAATCAAGCAAATGGTTTTGCCCTTTCATTCTTTGCATTGAGCACTTCTAGCAGTAACAGGGATAAAACCACGACAATTCTTTGAACACAAGCAATCCCCAAGTCCTCATTTCTCCCCACTCATGTGACAGCACCTCTACACTCTATGGCAAGCCCAGGAAGGCCAGCCTTGCTCCCTGTTGTAGTGATACCAACTACAAGGTGTGTATCTACCTAAGCAGAAATAGAAAAAGGAAATGTTAAGTTGCTCTTCACATACAGGTCATGAAAATTCTAGATTCTGAAGTTGGAAATATCAAGAATGTGTATATGAACAATTTCAAGAACTCAAAGTCACGGAGTCAAACTTCATACTTTAATATGCTAAGATTCTACCCCAGCACCTCAGACTTCACAGTCAAGATAATGCAACTGGCTGTTAGGCTTGATGGGCAAGAGCTATTACCTCCCAGGCCACTCTGCTAGAAATAATCATCTACAAAGCTAGGTGAATTATTGCAGTCTCTTACATAGGTGGTTTAATGACAACTTCAATACCATACAAGTAATGATGGAAGCTTTGTTTGTTAAGGTATGAATTTTAGACCATGAATAATATGGCAGCATTACCTTAGACGATGATCATGGAAAAACAAGCAGCATGTTCTTAACATGATACATATCTCAATCCATAATAAGACTCATAGAATCATTTAGGTTGGAAAATCCCTTAAGAACATCGAGTCCAACCATTAGCCCATCACTGTGAGGTTCACCACTAAACCACGTCACTAAGCACCACATCTGAAGGTCTTTTAAATACCTCCAGGGCTGGTGACTCTACCACTTCCCTGAGCAGACTGTTCCAATGCCTGAAAACCCTTTTGGTGAAGAGATTTTTTATAATGTCCAATCTAAACATCCCTTGGCACAACTTGAGATCATTTCCTCTTGTCCTATCACTTGTGACTTGTGAGAACAGACCAGCATATAAGACTAAGTCCATTTAATGTCAATGCCCTTTCAATAACAGGAACAACTAGCAGTTAATTTATCCTAATTGTTGTTAAGAATCTTCTATCATATTATGCCATTGCAATTAATGTGACTGGATGAAACTAAATAAAACCTATCCTAAAAGAAAAAAAAAAATCCACATGCAAGTATTTAATGAAAGGTTGCAGCAAAGAAATTCCAACCCCAAATCAAGCATATTACCTTATTAATATATCTACCCTTACCTTTCATAATACTCTGACCCTTCCTCTAACCCAGGTAGAATCCCAGTTAACAGTCCTTGCAGTCCTGGTTTCAATGTTTTCCCCAAGGGGAGGTAATAAATCTCATACAGACTCAATAAGGTTGGCTTGACAGACATAGCGGCATTGGCAAGGAGTGGAAATAACCCGGAACTGTGAAAAAGAAAATGTATCTTTTTTTATGAAGCTTCTCATGTGAGACAATTTCATTTATATCTTAAGACTGTTACAGGCATATCCGATGTAGTTCGAATCATCGGGTTTTTATCTTAGAATTTTGCACAGGCATAGCTCACCACACAATATTACTGCCTTCCAGACTGACAGACTGGCATTTCAAGATTAATATTATAAGCTTTATTAGTATTGTGATAGCAAGCAGTGAAGGCCCAGAGATGACTGTGTCTTTCACCAATAAAATAAATATGACAAACCAGAAGCATCTTTTCATGAGAAAAATGTTAATTTTTCTCATGCTGAATTACATCACAATTAAAAATTTCCTTAAAAATACATTGTCTTTGCACTTAAGAAAAATAAAAAATGGATGATAACATTTGAGGAAATTTATAGAAATACTTTTCTGTAAGAAAAGTAAGATAATTATGTTTTACTTCAAGTAATTTAAAGAAATTTTGAGAGATTTTTACTGTTAAGTAGAAACAGTATATATTTACTGTAGAAATTCAGTCTGAAAACAGATTCTTAAACTAACCCACAGTTCATGATGCATTTAAAGGATAGAAAATATTGGAAAGTATGTTTTGATTTTGCTATGAATGTAAGCGTAAGTTCATGAGTTACAATGTGATCAGCTAAGGAGAAGTTACCTACATACTGAAAGCATTTTTGCTATTGCTACTAAATATCATAAATTATTCCAAATAGTACCAATGATTAAAGGCAAGTGAATACAACTGCAATTTCCAAAATCACTGAGGAATCAGATCAGAAGACCCCTGATATGTGAATAAGAAAATGAAAGAATAGTAAAAAAATGTAAGTTTGAGACATTGGTCTTAAAATATACACTTATAAATGTACTATTAAAAAAAAAACAAAACCCATAAAAATCTTTGTGGATATAATGCTATCCACATTACAGGAAAAAAAAAAAAAGTACTTCCTAACTACAAAGATGTTTGTAAAAAATATTTTTGTTTTTATCTATCTAAGAGAACAACTGTTTTGCCACTGTCAATTGTTGGGGGTTTTTCTTCTGCAGAAAATATCTTTTTTATTCAATAACCAGCACACTATCCCAGTCTTTCTTTGTAAGGTTACTACTCATCCTTCAAAACTTGATGTTCAGACACTTCCATTCTGCTTTCATTAAAAATACTGGAATCTTTGATAATGCCGTAATGTGAATGTCAGTCTTCTCCCGAGCATCAGTAACAACAGCTTTTAGTTACGTTACACAAGGTAGCATTTTCCACTGTCCTAGAACTTATTGTTAACAAGATACTGAAGCTACTGAATCACTGCACAAGCAAAAAACACAAACTACGAATTCACAGAATCTTTAAAAACACATGGAAACACAGAACTGAGACTCCCCTCCACTCCCTCACCAAGAACAACTATACATAAACATCCTGACAATGCAAGACAGAATAGCTGATGTTAAGACAAACAATTTATTTCCAAGTATTAACACACACCTTTCCTACCTAAACAGAATTCTATTTCATTCCATTATTTCTCAACCTAATGAAATTTTCATCTCCAGGGATAGCTAAAGATTAAGAACCATGCATGACAGTGTGTACACACCAATGCACGCATCTCTTTATGCATTACACAATAAATAGCTTAAAGTCTTGTCCACTTCACCCAACCAAAAACCCATTGGAGATTTAGGAATCGGTGTATTTTTACTATCTTATATTTTAAGGTTCTCTTTCCTTCTCATTATAATCAGTTCTAGAGACTGATAGTGAGAAAAATTTTGTATTTGCTCCCTATTCTAGCAACACAAACAATCTTTCTGTTCTGTTGATTTGATTGCTTGGATGAGAAAGTTTCTTGCAATAAAATGTACTCAAATTATTTTCCAATACCACTTAAATTACATTAGAGAAATGTAATGTGAATACATTGAAAGAAGTGTTAATAATAATACTGTACATACACATAGAAAACTTTATTTCAACAAAGAAATAATAAATGCCAGGTCTTCTAGCACCATGTTGGTTTCTAACAAAGGTTTAGGTGATCTGTTTATGTTCTGATACACAATATTCAGGAGAAGACTACCACACAAGCACCAGTAATGTGAGGGAAAGAAATGGACTGATTGTTGCTATAAAACAAAGCCATATTGTTAATACAAAATGCAGGAAACTAAAAGCATCTCACCTACGCTTCAGTTATTGCATTTTTTGAACTATTGTACCTGTAGAGGAAAAGATCTTTGGCCAAACGCTTGGGTCCAATGATTTTGAAAATGATCTCATAGGTTTCAAGTGCCTTCCGATGAACCCCTCCCGGCAAAGCCGGGTGAAGACATTGTGCCAGGCGCTTGCCTATCGTCAGCTTCTTCGGTACTACCTGGTACTTGGCGTTGTTCTGTAGCACCTGATAAACCAGCACATTAAGGAAAACAGCACAAGACATGTTAAACATCAGATGTACATTTTATAAATGAGTTACCAGAATGTGGTCAGTAAGTTACAACATGTACCTAGGTTATAACACACAAAAAAACCCCCCACAATCCAAACTCTTAAGATGTACTGTAGAGCTTTTTCTTTACAATGTCTTTCACTTGTACACTTGCTATAGATGGAATCGCCAAGGTATTTAAAACTTCACTTGCAGCAGACTCCTTAGTTACAGCTTGTCCATTTCTTTTCACTCATCCTTTTGATGACAAAAATTAGTATCTCCATTTGTTAAAATCAATTGACAGTAGCTCAAAGAGGACTATTAAACTCTGGGTGGTGATCTGGAGATGACTTTAAGAAACTGTCATAGAGTGAGACAACGTAACAAAACGTTACCACTGCCTGAAACTATATAATCACTTTAGGACCATGACACAGAGTTGCATTTACTTCTTTAGATTTTTATTTCTACATATCGTAGCCTTCACTTTGTATATACATGCAGCAAGAACTGTTACAGTCAAAGAAATGAAACAAATAGGAGTTTATACAATGAAAAGATGTCATTGGAATTGCCAACTGCACCAACATCTTGATTTTCCACAAAGTTTAAAGGATAGAATGTAAATGCTTCAGACCTGTAATTTTCTGTGTCAAATTCTGCAAAGCTTCACATCGGTAAAATGTGTATGTGTAAAGGGAACTCTGTGACCCTGATTAGAGATCCCTAGAAACACACAGGGCTCATTAGCACAAGATTTTTATGGATATCAGGATCTGTATTCATTTGTAACCTGCTATTAAAAATCACAATGATGTTACACATTCAACTTCTTAACTGTTAAAACAAACCAGAATGATAACATTCTCTGGTCAATGACAGATTCATAAAAATATTGCCTATATTTACACTGGCTACTGTTTTTCATGCTATTTCAATAACATTGAATGAAATTAGAAGTAAATGTTAGCAATAAAGATGTTGCATTCATTCCTAATAGAAATGTAAATAACTTTTCCCTTTACTTATAAAGGGTTCATCTGTAAGTCTTAGAAAGGCATTTGTTTTATTTGTTTGCTCCTTGCACACACCCAACATTTGGCTCAGACTGATAAAATATTTGCAAGAATATTAGACTGCTAGAACCTTGCACTTCTGTATTTCTATACCAGTGCTCCTTGTCAGCTCATGAATCTTTTCAAGAGCACCTGCCAGGCATACCTTGTTTAGCTTTCCAAGTGCTGATATTAAATCTGCCCATTCACTGGAATATTCAAAGTTCTTCAGTGCTTTGTCAATAGCTGCCACATAGTTTCTGTACTTGGAATCAGTCAGTAGCTCCAGCTCTTCTGTGTTCATCCTCCCACGGTGTCCCCACTAGAAACTAGCTTGCAATTCATGTACAGACATTACCTGTTCAAGGTAAAAACAATAAAAACCCCTGAAACCATTGTTTCCAGAGAATTACTATTAAAACAATTTTTTTTAAAGGACACTACATTTTCCTCAAAGGCATTACAAAATATGAATCTGAAATCAGTTTATAGCAAATCCTAAACAAAAACTAACATATTGCACGCAAATATTTAACATCTGTCCAAGAGTCTATTTGTAATCAAGTCCTGTTTTAAAAAAAACAAAAACACCCAACACTCCCCATACAAAACCCTAGAAAATTTATGACCTGCCCCTCCCCAAAAGCACTGTTTATTCTAAACAAGGCAACAAAGACTTTTTGTGGATTCTTTTTTTCTTTCCTTCTGTGGGTCCATCACCAGAAAAACCCACCTTTCCCTTCTGAAAACAGAAGACACCAATCTTTCTGAATCACTTCCAGGCAGAAGATAAGGATGAAGGACACACGTAACAGTCACGCAAGAGTACTCTCATGCATCAACACATCCTTTTATAAGACCTGAGATTCTAATTCAGGAATGAAACTCTACTTTGTTTTTATATTACCATCCATGCACAACAGAAGTATGTTTACTAGTCTCCTGTAATGAGAGGCTTTTGCAATTTGCTCTGTTTTCATCACATGGTAGTCTACACCAAGTGATTAAGATATTTTAGTTCCAGAAACACCACCCCATACTTCTATAGGCCATATGCTATTCATAAAATTCAATTGTTATTAAAAAGAAATATGTTTTTAAAGCTACTTTAGCCCCAAGCAATTACTACTCACAATGGGAACTCCTATTGTAGCATGTCTGTGAAAAAGGCAGCTTTTGTGCCCCCTCTAATTGGGTCCTTTTGGGAGTTTTCTCTGATACTCAGCTTCAGAAGAGACTTCACACTCAGCAGATGCTGCCTGTTCTGTCTTGATTAAAGGAAAATAGGAAGAAAATTGTGTGCAGAAGTGCAAGTTGGAGCATGGTAGACAAAAAAAAATCCCAAGCAAACCATGGAACAGGTATAAAGAAGCTATATTCAGACTGTCTACCAGGTACAATAAATAGACTCATGCTGAAAACAGTGGCCTCAGTGAGCCCATCCAAAGCAACCAGAGAACCTGCCTCGTTGGCCCCTATTCCCAGTGAGCATGACAAAGCAGCAGGACTGTTTGAAATGAAAAATGCCTATGAAATAACAGAACAGAAGAATTAGCAGGAATAAAAGATGACATTCTGATTTCTAGTGATTCTACAGTTAATGAAGATAATAAAAGCACTTATCTTTCTTTGTCACAAAATGCCCTGGCAGATTTTTGCTCCCTCCTTTTCATTCCTTTAATTAGCAGGTGCTTCTGAATACAAAGAATTCAGCTTTAATCCTCTCAAATTTCTTTTTTTTTTAAAGTGATAAAAAGACATTAGTACAGTCTTGCTTCAGTCAGAGAGCGTATATCACCATCACTGTGAGTCACAGAGAAGTATCTTCAAGAACCCTCTCAGCCCTAACCTTTCATGCATGGGCATATGTAAGGTGATGGCAGACTAAACAACAGATTGTTTCCAAGGCACAACAGAAATGCAAACTATTATTAAAAGCCATATTCTGAGTGCCAAATTGATAGATTTTGAAATATCCCACTGGTGTAAAGCACTTCGATCTCACTTTTTACTTAAAAAAAATATTTCATAGTTTTGTTTTATAATAACCATCCTTTATTGAATTAAGTCCAGAAAAAGATCAGGCTTGCTTTGAAAAAGCTGTGGAATGCCAACAGATTTCTCCAAGAGACAGTAGCACAACTGCCAACATCTGACCTCCAAAAGTAAGAGAAAATATTAACACCAAAAAAGAAGAAAGGACCAACAGACAAGAACAGCACAATTCCCATTTTTCCAGGCACAAAAGATAGAGAAAGAACTTGACACAGCGAATAATGCTTTCTGGGTAAAGAAAGCATCAGCATTCAGCATTTTTTTATCCAACTAAAGCATAAATGCAACCACTTATGGCTGAGTGGAAAACAGGGCTCTGTCTTCCTCAAGTGCTTGAAAAACCTAAAAGCTGAGAGTGGGCTGATTCAGGATTATCAAAGGTTAGACAAAGTTGACAGGAACATGGGGTTAAACAGGTAGCTTTTCCAGGCTTACTAACTGATCAGAATATTCTCTTCCTTTTACAAACAAACAAAACCCATCAACTTTGTCTGAATAACCTATACTCTTAGAAAAGTCTATTGCACACTGGCTGATACTAACAAACTCACTCTAGTCATGCAATTGATATTTACATTTATCCATATGTTATCAGTGAATTTAATCATTATGAAGTTTTTTTATACAGAAGAAAAAACTCCATTTTCTCAGTACTCTATGGTTGTGGCCTCATTTTTCTTTCTTAAAAAAAAAAAGTTCTATATAGTTTGGGGTTACAGGGAAAGAGCTTCTTGCACAGTTTTTCCCACAACAAAGAGTCTGTTTGAAACAATGTATCTTCCAAATCCTATCAGTAGTCATAATAAACCAGGGATAGACAGAAGATACTATGTAAATATTATGTATTGTTTTTGTAAACCTGGTATTATTTTTATTCTAGGAGTATTGAAACTCCAGGAACAGCCTTTTTTATTAGCTCTCATACATATAAATATACTTGTCCTACAAGGTTTACCTTTTTTTTGCCTGAAAATATCCCAAAATATAGTTTTTAATCTTTTCTTGTTTCTGTCATGTATTCTTACTGATACTTTTCTGTTCTCCATCTACAATAAAACTGCAGATTTAACAACACTTAATTGTACAGCACTGATATTTCAATACAATGTTAAAGCTTAGTGATGTCTATCTCCTTGTAAGTATCATGCCCTTATTCTTTCATGGTTTACTACTCTGAAAAATGAGATAAATAATAAAATTTGATAGGTAAATATAATTGAAAAATAGCAGTTTCTGCCACACCAAACAGTCCAAATGATAAACCATTTATCTTGCTATCCCACAATCCACTTAGCATGAAGGCCAACTTTCCTTGGAATGTTCTTTATTTGCTTCTCTTTTTAAACAAAGGTATGAAGAACACCATCCCTTGCTTTTTATTGTTTGCTTTTATGGATATACCTGGATGCCTGTAGAGCCTCTGAGTATGACTTTGAGGAGGAAAGTGGTTACCTTGGGCTGTGGATCTCCTTTTGCTGGGGGCTGTGTATCCTGTGTTCACAAAGCAGCCTTCAGTTCCCTTATCAATGAGGGGGTATTGGTTTTCCTCTGAGTCCTGTTGAGCTGATACTACAGCTGTGTTTTCCATAGCAAATGCTCACCCTTCACAAATCAAGTGCCTAAGAGCCTTCTGTCTCTCACCAACACAAACTATTCACCTGTTTAAGAGCCCCTAAATGGTTTTCACTGAAGCTAAAGAAACTCGACTGAGAAAGACAACAGCTTCAACAACACTTACTCAATAAAAGCAGCTTTCATCTAGATTCTGCCTCAATTTAATCACAAGGTTATAAGACTTCCCAATGACTCATAAGCCCTCCAGTATCTGCTGTACCCCAAAGTTCCTCTTCAGATTTGATCTGCTACTCTTCCATTTTATAAGCTTCACAGAACTGCTCTGTTTGTCTGCTCCATACCAATCTGCAATACTGAAACGTTCACTTTCTGGGACAGGGCAAGGGGATTATTGCTATGGAGCACAAATGTGTGTACATCACATCACTTCAACAATTCTCAAGATTTGTTCCAAGTACTGGAAGAACCTGAGCTCACAAACTTGCCCCTCTTGAATTCCTCAGAGTTTCAGCTTTGCAATACTTCAAGGCTTTTCTAAAATTGTTTACTGTTTCAAATGTGGCTATGGGATGTACAGTAAAGAAACTAATAGTTCATTAAAAAGCAGATGAGAGCAATTTCAAATCTCACAGTACCAAGCTATTGCTTTTTCAAGCTGTGTACAGTGTCCACATACCAAGCTGGTAACTGCAGAGACACATTTTTATTTAAATAGACTTAATACAAACACAGATTTAAATACATGGAATCCAGAAGCCTTGTCATTTGGTAATTTATTATGCTTTGCTTCTTCTCAGAAGCATTTAGGAGCGTGAATAGCAAAATAAATACTGCAAATCCCAGGCTAGTCTCTTAAGATAAAAATGAAATGTTGAAAATACCCATATTCTTCTATCACCAAAGGTAAAGATCTTCCAACTACAGCTAATTAGTCTATTTCTAAATTGACTTTCTACAGAGTCCTCTTATTTCAGAATTTAAAAAGAAGCATTTCTAATGTTTTCTGAAGAGTAAGAACCATTTGAGCTTGTTATTTTGCATAACTGCTATTCACTACAGTACTGAAAGATGCAAAAAAGAAACCCAACTCAGACTGCATAATTAACTACAATTAGTCATTAGTATCCTGCAACACTATAGAGCACTTGTTAAGATTTAATATTGTGATTAATAACTTCCCAGCACATTTTTCTGCCCAGACAAAATTCACAAGTGGAAACATCTTATTACGTTTTTCTGCAGAAAAAAATGACACCATTTTAGGTGTTCAAATTCCTTTCCACAACAAAATTAAATTAAATCAGCATAACAATCCGTGCATCACCCATACTGGCAGCTTTTAAATCAACACAAGATGTTTTCCTGAGAGCGATTCTCATTCAAACGAGAATTAAATGACAGAAAACCTATGGCTTGTACTACACAGGTTAGATTAGGTACCTAACTGGATGTGCCCCCTTCTGACTTTAGGACTACAAAGCATGTTTATTATTATTATGTTTATTCTTGCAGAAAAAACAAATTGTCAGTAAAAAAACCTAAGTAGACTACTTCTTCTTTTGCATATGCAGGAAGTCAGAAAAAAGAAGACTGGAATAAAACTGTGAGTCTACCACTGACCGTAGTCTGATAGAAATATGTAAGGTACAAAAGATGTTCTTTCTGCTGTTGTTGTTTTGTGGTATTCCAAAGTCTGACTGACACTAGACATGAGTTCATAAAAAGGAACAAGTAACAGGCTTAAAAATTTGTAAAGTAATGTACAACACACCTTCTCAATAATCAACTTCTCCATTCACTGTTTAAGAAAATAAATTTCTTTATAATTATGAACAATCTCTAAGTGAATGCATTTGCTTTAGAACATGATTTTTCAGAAGTAAAAAAAGTATCAAATCTGTTTATCAGAGAAGAAAGATTACTCACCCTCATCAGTAAATATACATCTCTCCCAATTGCCTCTTAAAAACAGAGTTTAGGGTGATATTTTAATCCCTCTACTCAATTCGATTTTATTACAGCTTTTCAATTTACAATAGGTGAACTACAAAACAGTTTGACATACTAGATTGAAATTTTGATCTTGATTCCAGACCCACCAAGAGAACATTACTGATTTCTTTTCTTCTAACCCTTGTGCATTGTGCCTGCACACTGCTCAGGACTGTCTTATTGTTTGTGGCAAAGTACGAGGAAAAAGGCAGCCCTATTCACTAAGTGCATCTCCAAGCACTACTGTAATAAGGCAATAAAAGGTTTCTCTATTAAAATAATCTTTGACTTAATGCCAAGTAATTATTTTAACCACATCTAACAGTTAAAAAATAATTTAAAAAATTAATAAAGCAAACTAAATACATATTACTCAATGAAAGCATTGTAGTGGCACACAACAGATGCTCAAGTGACAATGTGATACTCAGTATAACAGACAATTTCTAAAGTTAAGTCCTTTTGTACTACACATGCTGGAATCTTACACTGAAGTTTCTACTTTTAAAATATCACATTCTTCTTGATATCAAATCAAACATTCAGATTTCACAGGTCTGAACTTATGTCACACAGTAAATGAAAGAGGATGATTTGCATCATCTTCATTGTAACTGAAGTCAAACATTAACCACAAATATTTTCTTCTTCCTAAAAAGATATTTTCCTATGCTTTTTCCTTTCTGATTCCTGAATTACCTATCTACTAAAACTTAATCAGTTAACATCCAAAATCAACGAAACTCCAGATATCCATACTTATTTTAAATTATGCAAAATACCTAATACATACTATTAAAGAACAGATGGTAATTTAAGTTTGAGTAACACAACAGATTAAAATGGGGAAATGCTTCCTTGAATTTGTGGCTCTCCTTCAGGGCTCACTTACAAGTAGCTTTCTTGCCCCCTTCTTCCCTTTGTTGACCATTGTATTTGAACAACCAATATCTCAACCTAGATCGCGAATTGGTCACCATTTCCCTCTTACTCAATTACACATTTGAAGGAAAGAAAAGAAAAAAAAAAAACCACAAAAACTACCACCTAGAATTTAACCTGCACTCTTTTGAGATGTTTTCAGAGGGTTTCCTCCTTAAAATTCATTTCATTTCAGCTCACAGAGTCACTATCTTTATAAGCAAATTATAGCAGCAATGCATCAATGCATCTGTCAAAGAAATGGAGTCAATATGGGTAAAGGCATTTTAAAAAATAATCTTAATTTCAGTCTCCAAGCATCTCAACAATTCCAAATGCAGAATATCTAAGATCTTTATTTATTTTTTTTACTCAATGTATGAAATGTAACCTCCTGGAGCCAACCAGCCTCTTTGACAATGCCAAGCCAAACAGAAACTCAAAGTCCTTACTCAGAAATTAAACATAACATTGCACACAGCGTATCACCTACTGTTCCCTGGGCCAGAGCAAACTGCTGCTGTGCTGGAAAATGCTGGCTTGTGTCTTGGGTTGGTAAGGCCTTTTCAGCTCTCCACAATCAAATCTGCAACAGCGGGCAGTTAGCAGTTTCCCCACCTTCATAAAAAGATCCTGAGATTGCATATTAGAAATAAGGCTGTTTGGATTATTCCAAACAGAATATAGAAAGTATTTATCTGACACAGCTAAATCCATGGTAACCACACAAGTTTGATGGGTTGGAAAAATCATCAGCATGAAGAAAATGAGCATGCTCTGGTGTGAGTGCAACTGCACCCTCCCCGTGGCTCCTGCACCACCTGCCAGCACCGTGAGCTTTGTGCTTTTCCTGTCCCATAGTGGAACCACCCAGCTCTTACATGCACCAACCAGGCTTTGGGGCTGCTGCCCTCTCTGTTGAGCAATGATTGGTAGGTAAATACATGATTTCAAATAGATACTTTCTCTTCAGGTGTCTGAGCACAGTAACAAGACAAGCTTTCTAAAATAAACTGCAATTTCACTTTTACATGTATCAACCTTATGCCTTCAAATGATCACTACACCCTCTCTGAAAAGAAATCCCTTTTAACTAGTTAGCTCTCCTCTTCCAATCTTTTCCAAGCACTTATTGAAGGAAGGCTTATCTTGAGGTATTCTTTTTTCTTGCTCATTTTTTATTCTCAAACTAGTTAATCCAGTTAATATAGTAATACAGGTTAAATAAATAAGAAATAAAACCAAACACAGCAAATGTAACAATGAAGAATAATTCAAACCAGTATGATCACATTTAAATCTAGATCTGTACTACACTTTGTTTTAAAGGCCAGTTTGCCAACTTCCGGATACTTCTCAGCTTGGCAGACCAAAAAAAGATTACATGAGGTTCACTGTCTGAAATTATGCTGGCAGCACTCTCCTTTAAATGAAAGAGGGAAGCCTTGCTTCCAGGGTAACACTTTGCCCTCACATCATGACATATCTTTAAGTACTCTGATAACACAGAATCTACCCATTTAACATTAAAAAACAAAAGTGCCTAAGAATTTATTCTTTGCTCTCAATAACTAAACATTTAGACGTACGTCTTATTCATCTCTACCTATTGTTCTAATAGTATGTAGCTTCAGGAAAGTTTAACATTCTTTCTCCAAACAACCCTGATATTTCCTTTCACAAAAACATGTCAGAAGTTCTTATATATTTATCATTGCCTTACTCAGGTAACCTTTTAATACAATGCATTTGGGCAAGACTTTGTCCAACTTCCTTTTTATTATACCCTGAGGTCTTAAGATACTAATAATTAACTCATTTCAAATTTCAACTCCTTTCTATGATTTTATTCTGACTTTAATTATGACATAGTGTCATATGCCATATTTATACCAACACATTATCTAGGTTATGGTTACATTTTGCAATGCATCTGATTTCATATATTCTGCAAACAGATTTCAAAGGAATTTGTAAAGTAGAATCCTTCTCTGAAAAGGATCCCGTTCCAAAAACAGTGGCTGGACCAAAATTTGCTTGCTCTCCTTATCCTCAGAGGAAAGCTAGAAAAGACATAAACGTTAGGTTAAATTCCCTTTGAGTTTTGCAAATGATACTAGAAACCAAATTAAGCAAAGCACCATTCTTTAGATTTATATAATTTTTTATACTTAGATTGAAGTACAAGTTTCTGATAAAAATAGAGATGTGTCATCCAGCACAATCATTTACTGAGTCTCTTTGGTGCTTTCTTCTCATTTCTTGTTTCAATTTTGGAGAAAATGGTTGATCTTGCAGTGTTTCTTCTTTCCAAGCTCTCAGAGGGAAACAATGCTTACTGTTTCTATTTATCATTCAACTTCTTTTCAGCTACAAGTCATGGCAACATGATTATTAATCTGCAAGACAATTTACGTGCATATGAATAAATTACTTCCATTTTTCTATTTCATGCTTTAGCAGATATCATCTGGTTTAGTCTCTTTTTAGTCTCCTATTTTTCTCAACAATTTTCAAAACAGTTTTTTTTTTACAACATACTTCATACCTCATCTTGGTTCTCTTTTACACAATGCATATTTAATATAATATAGCTCCAACAAAGTAAAAAAGAAAAAAAAAGGTAGAATAGTAATAAGCATTTTCAGTCAGCCCAACCCAAGCAGTCATTCCCAACAAAGTGAGAGACACTAAAGGTTGACAGGGCAGTAACTCTGGTCAGGAGAACAAAGCCACCCATGAACACATGGAAGTGTGTTCCCTTATTCAAACAGAAAGCAGTGGCAGAAGAATACAGGCTGAGCCCGCTTGCACCAGACAGACTGCACTCTTACCCATGCAGCTTGCGTGTGTGTGAGGAGTATTTCTAGTGGTCAGTGTAGCATGCCAGTATTTTTACACAAGAGAAGCACTTTCAGTATAAACACAGCCTAACTTGTGAACATAACCATCCACTCGAATGCACAGCTGCTCCACTAATGGAAGACACTTGCCTTTGCATGATGCTGTTTAAGGATCTACTGCCACAGGTGCTACCAGCAAGTTGGGAAAGTTACACATTCAGTAAGTTAGAAATGCAATCTCTCATTCCTCATGTCTCACTTAGAGGCTGCTTAGTTTCTAAAAGTGCCAATTCTCATTGCAATGAAAACAAAACCAGGAATTATACTGTTGATATTATACCCATTTTCAAACTGACATTCCTTCACATGACATTCATCCATGTTAAACTAAAAATGACTGTACATTTTGGATAATCGCAATATTTAGGCATCACACTATTATTAGATCTGCAAAAGGTCTACTGTATTTCAGCCTGGTTTTGAAAATTTACCAATATTTTAAAAATAAATAAATAAAATAAAAACAAATCCGACAGCCAGGCCAGCATAAGTATTTAGCACAGGCAGACCAAGGCTTGGCAACAAAATTAAAGATTATGATCTTCAACCTTATTATCACACCCCTTTATTACCAGCAAAAACCTAACCCATTACTATTTAGAAACAGTCTTCCCACTACTATAGCCCATTCCTATAGCTGGAATTCAGGTATCACATCATGCAGTTAACCTGAGAACCATAACACATTCACTATTACTGCATACAGAAAGAAGATCCAGCAGCACAAGGGTTCTTGCTTATCAGTAACAAAAATACAACGGTTGAGTCACCCAAACTCCACAAAACCTGCATCCCATATCCAGCATATTTTAGGATATTTAAAGAGATAAATTGTTTAGCCTGTTTTCTGGCTACCAGAGGTTTGCAAATGTTATTTCTAAAAAACATTTAACACCAGAAGCTGTCACATATTTCTGCTTTTCAAGTGGCCATCGGAAGACCTAAGGCCATCCCTGCATCAACAGATGAAATTTAACCCTGTGCTGCACAAACTACCAACAGCCATTGCCCCCTGTACCCTGTCAAACACAACACACAACAACTCCAGCAGCCGAGCCAGCCAGCCAGCAATCTGACCCAAAAGAGGCCCACAGCCCTTACACACTCAAGGTCAAAGCAGGACGGCCCTGACAACCCAGCGCTGCGCCTGTTGCCAGGCGGGAAGAGGTCTCCCAGAGAAGCCCCTCCACGACGGGCGACACCAGGCCCCGCCAGCAGCGCCCGCGACAGGTGGAGGGGGAGGGAGAGGCTATGAAGCCTCCAAACCCACCCGGACCCGCTTTGCGCTCCGGGGGACAGCACCAGGGAGCGGAGGGCAGACCACGGAGCGGCAGCCGGGCGAGCCAGGTGCCACAGGTTAATGGATGCAGAGCAATTAACAGGCTACCCGCTCTCCTCAGGCTCCTCGGCACCTGTTCCCCGCTGCCAGGCCAGCTCGGGCCCTCACCCTCCCCAAGGGTGCCCACGGCCCGGCCCGGGGAGGGGGAGAGAAGGGGAGGAGAGGGCTGGCTCGGCTCCAGGGGCGGACCCCGCTCAGCAGTGTCGTCCTCCCCAAAAGAGGCGAGGCGACGGGAAGGAAGGGAGAGGGGAGCGGCCGCCGCCGGGCCCCGCAGCCTACCCGCGCCAGCAGGAACAGCAGGAGGAGGAGGGGGTGGGGAGAGGAGGGGGCGCCGGGGCGAGCAGCGTTACCTGAGCGACCGGAGCCGGAAGAGCCCGACCGCCACCGGCAGCCCCGCGCCGC
>VYZX01021605.1:0-38452 GCA_013401335.1 Brachypteracias leptosomus
ATATATTATCTATTATATATATTTTATATCTATTATATTTTTTATGCTTTTGGCAGTTCTAACACTAAAATGTAAATAATGATTCCGATGATTATTGGGAGAAAGTATGAAAGGCTGCTTGAGGTTCTCAGAAAACAAAACAAGACAAAAAATAATCATAAAATTAAAATGAAAATCAGAAATTGTGGCTTCTAGTTCCTTTTTAATCCCTACCTCAGGTGCTTAGATATTTTTTATGAATCTAACCCCCAATCATTTCAGCCATAAGGAGGAGTTTCTATCTAAAACATCATTAGAAGAAAGGTGGAGTTACTGTTCTCTCAGGATCTGACATGTTTGGAGCCATGTTTTTGGTCTGCAATGAGATCAGGAGCATGCAGGCAGCTTTGAGGGGGGACAAAATGTGTGGAGAAAGGCATGAGGCTGGCAATGAGTGACTGAACCTACAAAATGGAAGTTTATCATCACTAAAGCATTTGACTGCTGCAGAAAATTGCCCAGAATTAGCTGCATGTTTCCCAGTTTTTGTCAGCTTAAGGGCAAAGACTATTGCATATAACAATCAGGTTATTTATAGAGAAAGATTGATTTTTTATAGGAGTAAAGCACTTATTATTGTGCTGCAAATTATTTGATATTTTTTAAGCAAGTCTTACATTCCATAGTGTCTGCACTATATTAAGCATTCATTCCCCACCAGTGCACTCTTCTGTTGTGTTCCTGTCATAGCTTGCAACCAACTTCAGCAGTGAGGATTTTTGATAATAAATGCAGTGGTAAAAATATGTAATTGATAATTGAATTTAAGCACATCCCCAAGGCTTTTAAAGTCAAATACAGGCTTAAGTGATTTGCAGAATTATGACCATAGTGTCTACAAAATAGATTTTCCTTACGAAAATAATCATTAAAAGGGCCTGAGAGTAAACATGTACCATACATATAAGAAGAAAATAAATCCTACTCAAAGTCAACAGTGACATTTTTGTGGGATCTTTCATTTTCTTTTTTGATGGTGGAAGTGCCAGCTCAAAGATCATTCCCAAAAGTGGAAGAGTGATACTAGAATAAATCTCAGTCACTGCATATTCCACATGATTTCACCTTCAGAAGCAGGTTGAACATCCTTCTCCCACCACAACTGATCCTGTACTACGGGCAAAGCACTTAAATATGGCCTAGAATAAAGATCTGGATGGAGATTGGGTCTAATGAATGATGTCTAATAGTTTGAAGCAGCAAAATAGGACATGGAAAATGCTTACTATGGACCACAGTCTAAATGCCACAAAGATTTCAATATGGTGACATAACCACACTATGATCTCTCTTTTTCCTTCTTTACAACAGCTCTTTTTACAGGCTATATGTGCACAAATATTGAGCATGTCTGGCCTATATCTGCATAGACTTATTAATTTCATTGCTTGCTTACAATTTCTGTGTGACTTTTCTGCTGTCGAATCTGTTTGGATAAACAACACTCCACTTCATAACACATACAGAAATGCAAGATCAATTTATACACACCCATTTAGAAAGTTGCAAAAAAATATGAAAAAAAAATAATGGCAGCGAATGAAACAGAAAATATGATGTTTTCTCTTGGTTTCTGTGACTAACTATACACATAGGAAAAAACCCAGTACAACCCAGTCACCATATTGATCAAAAATGAGAAGGATGTTTTATAATCTAGTTAAATCACTGGGGTCTATGGCATGCTTTGCTTCATATGTGAGAGATGTGCAGCAGACACCAAACATGCACTCAGCAGGTCATCATCAGAACTAGATCTGCACATCTTGGGTGTAATTACAATCTAAGAGTCAGTGGGTGACTTCCCAGCAGCACATCCATGGGAAGTCTTCATGCAAGCCCTTGGCAAACCATGCACATAGTTCATCCCTTCACTACACTTTGTCCTGAATTTTAATTCTGAGGAAATATCCACCTGTGGGATGAATTTAGAGCATTCTTTTTGTCTGTGGAAACAGTTTAGAGCCAACTGGGGGGACCTTATAGTGACCTGCCAGTATCTGAAGGGGGCTACGGAAAGGCAGTGGAAGGTCTATTCAAAAGGGTTTGTAATGACAGGACCAGGAGTGATGGTTTTAAGCTGGGAAAGGAGAGATTTAGACTGGATATTAGAAAAAAGTTCTTTGATCTGAGGGTGATAGATCAGTGGAATGGGCTGCCCAGAGAGGGGGTGGAGGCCCCATCCCTGGAGTCCTTCAAGGTCAGGCTTGCTGGGGCTTTGAGCAGCCTGCCCTAGGTAGAGATGTCCCTGCTGGTGTAGGGAGGTTGGACCAGATGAGCTCTAGAGGTCCCTTCCAGCCTCAAACATTCTATGATTCTATGCAAGAAGTGAAGAAAAATAGGCAGGTGGAGAGAACATTTTTCCCTGAAAATTGTAATTTAGATGGATAACATCAATATATTGTGAGTGTCAATACTTAGACTCAAACTGATCACTGCATAACTTGTTTTAAAAGATACTTAGAATGAAACTGATCACTGGATAACTTTGTTTTAAAAAGTATTAAAAATAAGGATGTCCTAATTTACCTTGACATCTTCTATTTTTGTTTAAAGTTTGTGTGACTTGCCTTTTTTCAGCAGGAATCCAGTGTTAAATCAGTTTTACCTATGTTAGTGAGTGCTAGAAATCACTAAAGCTCACAAAAAACTACAAAGCAAATATGTGTGTGGTGTTTAGGCTGAAAAGCCAGGAAAACACCAAATGTGCTGCCACATATCCTAGTTATTCAAAATGATTATCTAATTTTTATCATGGAGAATGACTGCAAGTGCTCAAAATGGGAATGGCAACCTCCTGAAATGGCCAATCTCTGTCCTCTAATGAGGTGGGAATTAGGAAAAATTAGGAAAAAAGGATTTTGGCTTTAAAAAAACTGCAAATCACAAAGTTTTAAAACTTCTCAAAGAAAACTATAGGGTTTTGTTGGGCATTTTTAAGCAATTCTAGGTGTGTGTGTGAATTATTTCACTTAAATGGAATACAATCAGGGTTACAAAAAACAAATTTTAGGAGATCTGCCTGAATTAGAATTCAGTCCAAAGCGAGTGAAATCTTTTCCCCAAATGTTATTGCTTTCAATGAACTTTGGACCATGTCCCCAGAACGTATGAAGCACAGCAGACTGTCCCTCAAATATAATAATATTTATGCCTGGTCAGTATATTAATTTCCAGATAATTGACCTGTAAAGGAGCTTTATGTGTTTTTTAACCTTGTATTTATGCTTTTTTTTTTAAGAAAGGTGAAAGTTGCCATCAAAATTCACTTTTGGATGAAAAAAAAAGTCAAAATCAACCAAATAAATTTAATAGAACCTGCAACTCTTTTTGAAAATCAAATTACTTCAGCTGAGATGTCTTTTTTCCTATGTGTATGTTAGAGATCTAAATTGATTACTGTTTTATTTGTACTTACAAGTAAATGCTGGATTCATTGCCCCCGATATCAGGCGACTGGAGCTTCTGCACAAGTATCACAATTATGCCAATAAAAAGCACAAAGTTTATCTAGGGGAGAAAGAAAGGAAAAAGTTATGACAATGATATATTTTTTCAAGTATGAGAATGACACAACCCAGTAGCTCTTTTAAAATTCCCATATTCTTTTGGGGCAGCAGCTGGACCCAGAATAGGGTAGTTTAGAACCTCTCAATAATCCATACACAAGTTCTTAGCATAATTTGAGTCAAATTTGGGACCTCTATCAACTAAAGAGAGCCTAGATCATAGAATCATAGAGTTGTCAGAGTTGGAAGGGACCTTAAAGATCATCTAGTTCCAACCCCCCTGCCATAGGCAGGGGCACCTCCCACTACATCAGTTACTCACAGCCCCATCCAGCCTGGCCTTCAACATTTCCAGGGATGGGGCTTCCAGCACCTCTCTGGGCAACCTGGGCCAGTGTCTCCCCACCCTCCTGGGGAAGACCTTCTTCCTAACATCTCATCTGAATCTCCCCACCTCTAGTTTTGCTCCATTCCCCCCAGTCCTACCACCACCCGACAGCCTAAAAAGTCCCTTTAAGGAATAGATACTTAGCTGACAATTGAATATCTTGCACTATGTCCATAACACTTCTATAGAGCTAATATGAGATAAATAAATGGAGTTGTGAAACTAATTTAATTCAACAGACAGTCCAGTTTCCTACTTGCTGGCATCTAGCATTGTTTCAGTTGCCCTGGCTTGTCTCAACTGATCTTCAGCTGCCACCCCAAATGGCACAGGATTCCCATATGTCCTATGTCATGTCTGCCAGCCCCTTGTAAACATTCCATATGCTCTAGGGCCTTGCTTATGGCATTTGGTATCATAGAATCATAGATAGTTTGAGGCTGGAAGGGACCTCCAGAGCTCATCTGGGCCAACCTCCCTACACCAGCCGGGACATCTCTACCTAGGGCAGGCTGCTCAGAGCCCCATCAAGCCTGACCTTGAAGGATTCCCGGGATGGGGCCTCCACCCCTTCTCTGGGCAGCCCATTCCACTGATCTATCACCCTCAGATCAAAGAACTTTTTTCTAATATCCAGTCTAAATCTCTCCTTTCCCAGCTTAAAACCATCACTCCTTGTCCTATCATTACAAACCCTTTTGAATAGACCTTCCCCCACCTTTACGTAGCCCCCTTCAGATACTGGAAGGTCAAAGGTATCTATGTTTAAGCAACTGAGTCACTCTTTGTCTACATAGTCTTTGCTTGCAGGGAGTGGACCATCATTTAATGTGTACTAAACCTTCTTTATATAGGATTACCTAGCATGGTGGTGGACATTCAGACAAGCTGCCCAGGAGCCCAGCCCAGCTGATGCAGCACAGTTTGTAAAGCCATTTGAAGCTGTGTATGTTGGTTATTTGCCCTTAGAAATGTTGAGAACATCTCCTCCAAGTGCTACTTACCATGATTGAGCCAACCACGGGCCCCTTGATCACCCACCACAAGGCAGTGTTGTCATTCATGTCCCAGCAGCTGCAGTTGTTCATGGAAGGATGGGGTGGGAAAAGAGAAGAAAAGAGAAAGAGATAACAAGGGAGTTAATAAACATACAATTTTTGAGGGGGCAGAGAGTGGGAGATTGGTCTCACAGCTAAATTATTTTATTTGGGTTCAATGGTACTAGATCTTTAATCTATCCCTGTCTGAGCTTTCTTTACAACACTTACCAAACTTATCTGAAAATAAAAGAAGTATTTTTGTGGCAATTCCAATGGTACCTCTTACTAAACAGTTTAGCCACCTTGGAAAATTCCTTTATGGGTGTTTCTGTGCCTACAGACAGTACAAATGTAAAATTATCCCTTTAAACCAAGAGATCAGCAGAGGGAAAAAAAGACAGGGGTATCTAGAAGGTTAAGAGGTGGTTATTCCATAGTTCAATGTCTCTGTTACTTTTGAGGGTTGATATGAATGTTGGTTCCTGACCCTGGTATGAGGATTCTTATACATATCTAGTACATGAGCATGTACTAGAGACTGGTTGTATTTATATACTGGAATGATTTTCCAGTCGTTGTCTTGCAGGTCCTACCAAGAATCAAGGATTCATCTAAGAAGGTCCAAGTACTGGACAACAGTTGGGTTCAGCTCCTTTTTTAAGCTGTTGGGAGTTACGCTCATAAATGAAGTGTCATTTCTACCTCAGCACTTAAAATCTTCCTCCAGATTCACCAAAGGACCTTGCTGAAGTTCATTCCATATGGATGGATTTGAACATTCATTTGTAGAGAAAGCTAATTACAGGGCCCATATACACATGGGATTTTAACTTTAAGATGTATTTTTGGGGCAAAGAAAGCAATACTAATGAAAAAAACCTTATTTCCCCTGCCACACCACCCCCGCTACACTATTTTAAGTCATCAGGAGTTTGATTGTCAGTTAAAAAATGTCTTTTATTTGTCTCTGCTTTCTTCCCCTCTGGAAAATGTGAAATTGCAGAAAAAAGCCCACTTTGAACCTGCATTTCTGAGAAGGAGGGTTTCCCTCCCACTGGGACAACAGCCAAAAGTCCCAGCAGTGGTTGTCATGGTGCATTTGTCAGATGCCAAGAAACAATTGGAAAGAGCACAGAGGAATAAAATGCTGCTGCTCTTATGGGAGCTTAATGCAACTTCTGTGTCAGTTAAATGGTAGCCTGGGAGCATGCGGGGAAAAGGGAAAATCTTTAAACAAAATCATATATATTTGGAACTGTGAGGAGGCAGAGCTAAAATTCCATCGTCAAAGTGCAACTGAGTGATGTTTGGTTTAGAAATTTTAGTTGAATATATATATATATATGCAATATTTGACTAAATTCCCATAAAATCAACAGTAAGAATGTGTATAGAGCTGGTGAAGAGAGAAAATTTAGAGCTGGGATGTCGAATTTGCCCAAAATTACATATTTTTTTGGTATCTACAAAACCTAGAAACTTAAATCCCTCCAAATCTCCAGGACTGATGGCTGAGATTTTCTAATGCAAAATAACATTTCTGAGTCACCTCACTTTTGATGCCAAATATTTACAAGGGGACAAATGTTTCAAGGACATTCCTTCTCTTGCACAGTCTGGAAATCAGTTATCAACAATTGTATGCCACAAAACAAATATAGCAAGAATCACCGATTACCTTTTTAATTCTTTGTATACATTTATAAATTAGGTGCCTCCTTCTGAAGTATTTGCAGAGCTCAACCCCTCTCAAGTCCACATTAAATCTAACCTGAAAGTCTTTAGTGAGTTGACCAATGCTGGAAGAATCTGGGCAAATTCTGATATTAATTTGGTTGTACAAACAGACATTGATGTGTAGCCATTTTTCTGTGCAGAAATTAGAAATTATAGGGGATGGAATCTACCTGTTGTAGTTTCAGTCATCTATATTGAAGACACCTACAACCCAGCTACTTATCCCAGACTCAGGCTGGGACAAATATACACTTGGCAGTTGTTTTTTTTTTCTGAATTGATGTATTTTAAATGTGTACAATAGAGTGATACATCATCTCCTGGAAATGCTTATTCTTTTTAGGTCTATTCCTCTCCTTTTACAGGATTCATCCCCAGAAAGCTCAGTTGTCAATGTCTACCTTGTAGATGCTAACAATGAATCAGATCAACCTCATAGAAAAGTTTTTTCAAGGACTTCTTTGGTCCAGTCCCTGTGACGTCTACAGGATGGATGTGGTGGAAGAAACCTCATCTTCTCCTTGGGTGAACATGACCAGAAAGAGAAGAAAGCACAAGGGAATGGTCTCTAAGATCAGCCAACAAGCTGTACGATGTCAACAGGCTCCCTAATTTCTTCCAAATGCTTTGCTACAGTGGAAGTCAGGATCTTTTTCAGGGTGGATGAAGGGAAAGGAGCCAGTAGGCTGGGGGGAAGGATGTGATTTCCATTTGAAAAGGCCAGAGTCTGATCTCTGCAACATCTCTGGTGTACATCTGGAATAACTCCATTTAATCCAGTAGCACAGCCCTGGATAACCAGACAGTTGCATTTATCTCCACAAACCCCTGTCACTTAGGGTGATGTGAATCAGGAGCTGAAGTCAAGGGAGCTCTGCCAGCTTTATAAGGAGCAAGCTGGAGGAGACTCAGTCTCAGAGTTGGTATTTTAGTCCATGCCTTTGCAACTGTGGTTTCCCAGGTCAGTAATTTCTGCAATGTTTTCAGGCTCATGTTGGCTTCTCTCCCACTCCCAGAACAATGTTTGCTGATTTTTAAGAAGTAACCACTGAGACATCCAGCTAGAATCTGTCTGAATGTGTTGCATGCTAAATAGCTTCTTGAACCAAAAGAAAAAGAGTTTTTTGGTTTGTTTTTTTCTTCTTCTTTTTCCTCCTACAAGACATTCCCCCTGCCCACAAAATGCAAGAACTGTTTCAACTCCTAAGAGAAATTAATGCATTGAGGACCAGTGTTGTAATCATAATAATGACACAACAGGGGGGTCTGACTTGTTTTGCATGGAAATAAATGATTTAATTTGTCTTAATGTCAAAATAGAACATTGGGTCAAAGCACTGGCATGCCCAGTGGAAGAAAGGCTTTATGTGCTTTCCAAACAGAGCACGAAGGAACAAGGATGAAGAAAACCTGATTAAACAGCGATTCTTGGGCAAATTTTGGATCTGGATATCTCTAGTATAAGGCAAAATTTAAACCTAAGGCTAAGTCTCTCAGAAATGGGACTTGGGTACATAACATGTTTCACTCAGAGCAAGCTTTTCAAAGAATCACTGATGGATTTTCCAAATTTTATGCAGTCTCCCTCATTCCCAGGATTTTTCCTAACATTTCACCCATTTCAAACATAGATGTCATGAAAAAAACACCTCTAAGTTTGTATTTTCAAGGTGTGCATATATGTCTATTCCTACCAGCTATCTCTGCTGCTCCATTAGACCAGTCAAGCTACTGAGTACCAAGATGTTCCAGGCCACCTCTGGGAGCAGCCTTTCCTTCTAGTCCTTTGGAAAAGGATAGAGGATACTTGAAAGATTTTTCCCTAGCAAAAGAGACCATTTGGGTGGAATCTATTCACTGGAATTCTTTCTGAAATTATTCCATTCCCTCAGTTTTTTCATAGTGAAGACAAGAAGCAAATTTCTGTCTCACCTCTACTCATAGAATCATAGAATGTTTGAGGCTGGAAGGGACCCCTAGAGGTCATCTGGTCCAACCTCCCTACACAAGCAGGGACATCTCTACCTAGGTCAAGCTGCTCAGAGCCCCATCAAGCCTGACCTTGAAGGACTCCAGAGATGGGGGCTCATCTCCCCTGATAGAATTGTGGAAAAAACTCTCCAAGGGGAAGCTGAACTCCTCATTGCCTTTGTAAATCAAAGCTCAGCAACTCCTTGTGCAGATTCCACTCATCACATCAGAGGTACCTGCAATAATTTCTACAGCTGAGCTCATCACCTTCAACTTCTTCCATAATCAGTTGGAGAGAAGACAATCAATGGTGTGATTCACTCAACAGCTCCTTTAAGATGAGGCAAATCATATTCTGGACTCCACTAATTTAACTGAGCAGGGAATAGAGGCCACTGGGTCAGCTTCATGTTTACATCTTATTTACATCTTATTTATGTTTGAGCATCTTCTCTCATCAATTCCCCAGTGCAATAGGGACATAAACATCCAACTGCTGCTATTTATCATAGAATCATAGAATGTTTGAGGCTGGAAGGGACCTCCAGAGGGCATCTGGTCCAACCTCCCTACACAAGTAGGGACATCTCTACCTAGGGCAGGCTGCTCAAAGCCCCATCAAACCTGACCTTGAAGGACTCCAGGGATGGGGCAGCTGAACAGGAAAGTTCTCTAGACCCAAACAAGTCAGTGTCAGAAAGGGAGGGAGCAACTGGTCATGTCCTGTGATCACTGTATTTCTGTCCCATCCTTACCACCATGCTGAATGCACCTGCAATGATTTCCCACCTACCCGGTATCATCGAAGTGAAGCCTCAGCACTGCCCAGACAGTGACACAAATTGTTGGGGTACCTGCAGAAGATAAGAAGATGATGACATTAGCAGTCTAGACACATTTAGTATTCAGCAATAAGCACTTCTTGCAACTTCTCCACCAAGGCTGCATTTTCTAATAGCACTTGTGCACGAAAAAATGGAATTAATGACATTAATTCAGAGCTTTAAGTCGGTCAGGGGGTGGGTTAGTCTTGATGGGGTTGATAAGAACAACAAATGATGTTTCAGGCCATTATTGCTGGAAGTTGTTGTACTGCATCTTGTTGCATGGGCAGTAAAACAGAGTCTGTACAAAATCAAAGCAGTGACATCAGTTCTGTGCCCAGAGCTACTGTAATTATGCAATAATTGCAGCCTGGCAGATGTGGAGCTGTAATGGCATCGTTGTATTCTTTGTATTTTTATGTGGTTGGGTTGTAAGTGATGAGCATATATTGTATTTTCTCTGTTATTGTGTAAATAACTGATTTTGTTTTACTTATTCAACCAAAACAAATTGGTAGAGGATAGTTCTCCTTTACTCACATGAATATTCCAAAGTTTTTTCATTAAAAAAAATAACCTAAAGCCTCAAAACAGATTTTTTGTGCAATAATTTAATTTCTTTACTCTTTAAAAAAGGCAGATTAAATCCAAACAGTAAGAATCCACTGAGAAATCTGGATTTATTTTCCTGCCTGAAAACAACAGGAGGGTGGTTTTCAGTGGAAATGTTTTTATAAAATCATTCGGTCCTTCAAGATACCTCTGGGTAAGTTGGATTTACATTTAATGGCAAATAAAATCTCTGGCTAGAAACTGCCTACGTCTATTTAGGCACCACTGGAAAGATAAATTGTCAAAACCCAAACAAAACAAGGACCTTGATAACCCCAGCTCACGGTGGTGAACGAGGCTGTCACCAGTTGACAAGAACAATTATGTTTCATTCTTTTTGCAAGGCTGTGTTGATGTCACATTAATTAGTCATTCCACTGAATCCACTTAAGTGAGTCCCTGTCAAATTTCATATTCCCACTGTCAGGAATGAAAATATCCCTGTTAGACCCAGCTGACTGATGAAGCCCTCCTCCTTTGAAAAAGCAGACAGAGGAATATTTGAAAGGAAAATGATAACAAGAAATATAATGACAGGCTCTGGGGAGAAGAAATCATGCATATTTAATTTAAATTGAAGTCTGCTTTTCTCACATGAGAATATCTAGAAAACACTGAGATCTTTGTGCGCTTTACAGATGCACAATAACAAAAATAATCTTTAAATATCCAACATGGGCCTCATGTGCTCTTTGGTTTGCTCTGATTTGCACTAGATAAATTTTGATGGTATGAGAATATCTAGAAAACATTGAGATCTTTGTGCACTTTACAGATGCACTATAACAAAAATAATCTTTAAATATCCAATATGGGTCTCATGTGCTGTCTGCTTTGCACTATATAAATTTTGATGGTATGGATAGTGTTCCAAGGCTGAAAATTGGGCAGGAAGGCAGAATTGAAGTATATGTGTCACAAAAATATAGTTTCAAAAGCACATTTTAGACCAGCTTGGAGTTTTGAACCATCTGCTATATGAATATACATATACTCACATTACTTTTATTTACATTAAAAGATAAATGTATGTCTTCCTCACCTTCTTTTCAGCTTTTGAGTAGAGTCAGAAAACAGACAAGCCCCAAAGGCTGAGAAGAGAACTATTCATTATTATTAGATTCATTATATTAGATTCGGACTAGATGTTAGGAAGAAGTTCTTCCTCATGAGGGTGGGGAGACACTGGCACAGGTTGCCCAGAGAGGTGCTGGAAGCCCCATCCCTGGACATTTGGAAGGCCAGGCTGGATGGGGCTTGGACCAATGTGATGTAGTGGGAGGTGTCCCTGCCCATGGCAGGGGGGTTGGAACTAGATGATCTTTGAGGTCCCTTCCAACCCTGATGATTCTATGATTCTTGCTGACTGTGTCTCTGCTCTGAGTAAGGAGCAGGCATCAGGAGGGGGCATCCAATGATAGGACAAGGGGCAATGGGTATAAACTGGAACACAGGAGGTTCCACATAAATATGAGAAGAAACTTCTTCCCAGTGAGGGGGACAGACACTGGAACAGGCTGCCCAGGGAGGTTGTGGAGTCTCCTTCTCTGGAGATGTTTAAGACCCACCTGGACATGTTCCTGTGTGACCTGCTCTAGGTGATCCTGCTCTGGTGGGGGGATTGGACTAGATGATCTTTGGATGTCCCTTCCAATCTCTGCCATTCTGTGATTCTGTGCCCAGGTAAGATCCCAGGAAGACAAGAGTCCACCCAGAGAACTTACCAGCCTATTGCATATTTAACAATCAAAAAGTATCTGGATCAACACAGCCATACAGAGTTCTCATTAATCAGTGAGGACACTGATGGGCTCAGCACATTTGAAGAGACAGATAAACATCCAGATGCTGCAAATTGCTGAGCTCTTGCTTATTGCTGCTTCAGTGCAACTCCCTCCCCAGCAGCTCTGAGCTCAGGGGTGGCTTTTGCCCAACGTGATTTGCATCCAGAGCCTGGAAATGCTTCTGGTTTTTGCCAATTGCTTCTATCAGGTCAGGGGAACTTCTATTCAAGTTGAGATATGCAGGAGCTGAGAAAATATTGTATTTAAAAAGCAAGACAAAACCATCCTCATTGGCCATTCTCTTAGTGTTATCAATGGATATTATTTATATTGAACTGCTAGACCTTTTTTATGGTATTCAATTCAAGATTCAATATTGCATTACAGAATCAATCCACCTGGGTAGTTCTTTCACTACAGAGGCTGATTTTTAAACACAAAAATCAGTTAAAATGCTGCATTGCAATATTCTCACTTCCAGAGAAACCTACAGGTATGAAATTTGTGCAAACTTAATTAAACCTCTGATTTATGCTCAGATTACAAAGATTTACACACTGTTTTCTTTTGTAATTGTCACATTTTAAAGTCCATAACCCTCAAGTTCTCTTTGAAAACAATCTTAAATCTCAGCTATAAGGTGATTACATCTGTGGATAGTACAAGGGCAACTTTGAACATCCTTTTCCACTAGTTTCTTTTCCAATAGCTTTTATATGCCATAGCTTATTTTTGATCTCTTGTTCTCTTCTTTCTTCTCTATACTTTTGCTCCTATTGTAGGGAGGCTTTTTCCAGGAGACAAGAATTTGTGTGAGTAAACAGCTGCCTCAGGAAGGAAAAACCCCAAACCTGCTGTGGATTACTTAAAAATTCAGATTAATGAGGATGTGTTTTTTTCAGAGAATAGTTTAAGACATATGGTTTGTGTGTAGACTTTACACATAAATATACAGGATTATTTCCAGATTATTTCCAAAGTATGTTTGCTAAAGTACAAAAATTAAGCTTCATCTTCTCAGGGTACATTTAAAATTAACGTGTTCTTTTGCATTCACCATTTAGCTTCTGCACAAAAACATCAGCAAAGAGCTGCTGGAATTAACATGTTGCAGGAACCAATTTATCTCCAGAAGGCCAGCATGAAAAATAATTACACTTTTATTATCATACAACTGGACTTTCTGAAACCAGTCGTGTTTCTCCCCATTGCAAGTTTGTTTTCCACTCAGGTGTGATGAGCATATGTGGATATCCTTTAGATACATTTTCAATCTCACTATTACGTGGAAGAAAGGCAGAAATTAAGTCTTAAAAAATGGACTAGACTTGGGATCATAGATTTGATTAAGCTGAAGAAATTGGCACTAAGATCTTATCATGTAGAAGACAATTCTCACTTGTGGACTACATCTCTACAAGATTCAATTCAGCCTTATTCAGTCAAAAAACCACACCATGGTTCAGTCTGCAATGGTATCTCTATACAAAGAATAAAACTATACTTTGAAGCAGTATATAGAAAGATTAGATGGTTTGTGGAATCATCTTGCACACCAAGATACATTTTAGAGCAGGAAAGTCACTTACCCCAGCCAATAATAGTGTACCAGTAGAAATATCTCCTCTCAGGGAAAAAGGTTTCTACCAATAAAGTGAAGAGGTACAATCCCTCAATGAAAAGCCAGAAGTAGTTGGACATGACACAGTAATGAAAAAACACCATCACTGCTTTGCATTCCACCTGCAGAGAACCAAGAAAACCAGAGTTATTTTCAAATTGCTTCCACCTAAGCGATAGAGAAAATGCTTTCAGCCTCTCCAAATGTCTGAGTGGAAAGGAACACAGCTGGGACTAGCACTAGACACTTATAATAGCAAAGTTTTAAAAGCATGAGAAGAATGTGAGGTGCCACTTAGAGAGGGATGCTTGAAAGGGCAGGTAGCCAATTTTACCAGTGGGAGGTGGTAAAACATCTCGCTTTGGTGGGAGTTCACATCATCAAGGAAGGCTAATTGTTAGGTCTAAACCCCCTTCCAAGAATTAAGGGCAGAGAAGAAAAGAATCCAGTTGTGCTTTGAGAAAGCTAAAGAAGGATGTGAAATGGCAGGATGGTTGGAGAAAGCCCTGAGAGGGGGAGCAGAAAAGATGCACCCTTCTGTGTGCCGATGAGAATTGTGCTTCCTTGCCATCTGCAGATGTTGGCACTCAGGGACAGAAGATGGAAGTGAGCGTGAGAGTGAAGAAAGCAGAGTGGTTTGCTGTAAAAAAAAATAAAATAGAAGCTTTCACTGTTTTTTTGAGGGGAAAAGCAGAGGACAAAGGAAAAAAAGACAAAAAAAACCACTCCCAAAGCCCTGGTTGGAACCTGAGCTCTACCGTGACTCTGTGAGAGAAGGACACATTTGTGCTGTTGTATCCCAGTGAGAAATCATTAGTTATACCAAAGTTGGACTTTTCAACCTCTCAGAGCAAAATCAGTGTATAAACTGAAAGCTCCTGCCTGGGGCAGTGGGAGGCTGACAATTCTGAAGGGTTTCTGATTGCACTCCACCCTCCAGGACAAATCTACAATCAATATATTTAAACTATCAGAACTTGAGTTTCTTCATGGAAGCTCCTCCAATTTATGTTGGTTGAAGAGCTGGTCAATAGATGGCTGATTTTCATGTGTTTTATGCTTCAAAATGAAAAGGCAGATGCCACTATAGAAGAAGGGTATAAACAAACTACAGATCTAGCATAGCTTCAGCTTTATCATGGAGAAGAATTAAAAGCAAAAAATACTTTAAATGACAAAGAAAAGGCTGACTAAGAAACTACACAGCTGTACTTCCCTTGTGGAAGTGACTCATAAGGAATTTAGCTCATAACTGGAGGGATAAAGAAGATCTCCATTTGGGAACTCACTGTAATTCCAATATAATTACACCCAATGAGCTGATTTATCAAATCAAATACTAGCCTTAAATATGAAAGCAATTGGGATTTACATGTAATATATAGTAAAAGAGACTGCTTTCCATGAACTCACACACCTCTGTGCTACCAGCTCTCTCCTTCTTTGCTCAGACAACCCAAGGTGAACAAATCACCAAGAGAGAGCTCAACAAACTGTGACCAGTCCCAACAAAAACTCCTCCAACTGACCCTAACAGGGACTCTCTTCAACAAGAACGCTCTTCTCCAAGTGTTTTCAATAGAAAACACTCTTCCAACTGATTGATTCCTGATTCTTTTAGTTCTGGCCTCGCCCACCACCCCAACCATGATCACCTGGTGGAAGGTGGGGCCTCACACAGGTGGTCCAAGTTCTGTCTCTGGGACATGAAACCACTTGGGGAACAAAACACTCTGCTGGGTTGTGACTCATCCATAGGTCAACTCCACCTTGGAGCCCACAACCCAGGCCCCAGCACTTCAACCTCAGAGACAAACACATGGCTAATAATGATTTTTTGAGAGCGTGACCATCTTTTCTCCATCTGAATGGTCACCCTGCTTACACATCACCCTGCTTGACCTCCAGAACAGTTAAGGCTCTGGAGAAAAACCACAACTTTAGATGAAGGAAATTGTGTCTGCTCTCATCCCACCTATCACTATGCAGATCTGTGAAACAATCTGAGTATCTGAAACTAAAATCTGTAGTTTGGTCCTGAAGAACAGACCACTGGACATTGATGACATCATGAGATGACAGCATCTAAAGTTCTCCTGTCAACTGGGAGGAAAGTAAACCACCAATTGCCTTCTCTTGCAATAGCTTCTCAGCCTATAATACTCAACAGGCCACTATTTTTTGTTATTTCATGATGAAAAAAGATAAAGAAAAAGGCTTTGGCTTTGGTTTTACTTACTGTTGAGATAAAACAGTGGTTGCCATCCTGCTCAGCATAAAGAACCCCATCTTTAATGAACACAGATATTGCACGTAGGATGAATGACACGAAGAGGTTCATGTGGATAAAATTTCGAGTGCAATGAAGCTTCCTAGAGAGAAGAGAGCAAGGGAGAGGAAAAGAAGGGGGAGGAGGAAAGAAAATACTTTAATTTCATGGCAATAGCACACTAAGCCTAGCTGCACACACAGCAGAGCACCTTGGTCCTGTGGAGAGCAACACTTGAAAGCCAGGAGTGTGGATAGAACTGACCTTAAAACTAACCAAGAGGAGGATTTGGAGATTTTCCTGTAAAAACATGCAGGGAAGCACAAAGTAGACCCAATCCAATGCAGCTTCTGCATTTGCATAAAATAGACCCACAGCTTCTGCAGCTGCATTTACAGTCTGCTGAAATGTGGCTGCAGCTCTTCTCCATGAGGGTGGGGAGACACTGGCACAGGTTGCCCAGAGAGGTGGTGGAAGCCCCATCCCTGGACATTTTGAAGGCCAGGCTGGATGGGGCTCTGAGTAACCTGCTCTAGTGGGAGGTGTCCCTGCCCATGGCAGGGGGGTTGGAACTAGATGATCTTGAAGGTCCCTTCCAACCCACCCCCTTCCCTGCTTCTCTGAAATACAGGAACAGCCTCAACACAGAGACCAAGAGCCCATTCTGTTCTTTCCTTTCAGGGTACCTTTACTAGGGCTCTACATTTTTCTTGACAATTTCCTCATGAACATTTTGAAAGCCAATTCATGGATGGATAGTAGTTTAGCCTCTGATCTCTAAAACAGTCACTTTGTCAACAGGAAAGCAAGAAAGAAGCCTGAAAATACAAATGTGCTTTTCCTGGCTTTGCTTTGGTTCTTCAGCTTTTGCTTCTTACTTCCTTTAGATTGGGCTGCATAGAAATTTTTAAAGAGGTATCAGGGTGTTAGTGCTGCCAGAGGCCTTTAAATAGTGGTGGAAGCCCCATCCCTGGACATTTTGAAAGCCAGGCTGGATGGGGCTGTGAGCAACTGCTCTAGTGGGAGGTGTCCCTGCCCATGGCAGGGGGGTTGGAACTAGATGAGCTTTAAAGTCCCTTTCAACCCTGACAATTCAAGCTGAAGGAACAACTCCATTAAAGGGGCATCTCTTTCTTATTCTACAACTGGCGAGGTAAAAGCTTGAACATTGTTTTGGGCAGATGAGCTCTGGTTTCTTCCCTCCAGTGACTGACCAGCTCAGTGCTCATGTCCTGACTCACCTGAAACGACACAGGATAACCATGGCAGTGGTGAGGGAGACAAGAGAAGTGCTGTATCCCACTGTGTACAGAGCCTTCACAGACAGGTAGTAGTAATCCTTGGGAGGCAAACAACACATGGTTAAATGGTTCATCTACGGTCACATCTTCTTTACTCTGTCAACTCACAGGGGGAACCACAGGCAGGATTTGTTTCCTGACCAGCCTGCCTGTTTTCTCCTCTTGGTTCCTCTGAGATCTGTGTATATTAGAGCATTGCTTGATGCCTGGCATGCCCCTGGGTCTGCACATCGTGGGGCTTATTTGCCAGTGAGCTAGCAAAGGCTGTTTATATTTGACCACTGTGCATGTACCTTTAGGAAAAAAGTAGTTGGCTAAAGGATTCTTTAGTCAACAGGGGAAAAATTGGGGGCTCACCCATGCTTCTAGAAGTTACAAGCTGTATCAACAGTAAACACTCATATTCTGGGAATATTCCAGCACAGAGCCACTAAGATGCTGAAGGGAGTGGAACATCTGCCTTGTGAGGAAAGGCTGAGGGAGCTGGGGCTCTTTAGCCTGGAGAAAAGGAGGCTGAGGGGTGACTTTATTAATGTTTATAAATACATTAAGGGAGAGTGTCAGGAGAATGGATCCAGGTTCTTTTTGGTGGTATCTAATGGTAGGACAAGGGGCAATGGGTGCAAGCTGGAACACAGGAGGTTCCACATCAATATGAGAAGAAACTTCTTCATGGTGAGGGTGACAGACACTGGAACAGGCTGCCCAGGGAGGTTATGGAGTCTCCTTCTCTGGAGATGTTTAAAGCCCCCCTGGATGTGTTCCTGTGTGACCTGCTCTAGGTGATCCTGCTCTGGTGGGGGGATTGGACTAGATGATCTTTTGAGGTCCCTTCCAGTCCCTGACATTCCGTGATACCGTAAAACATTCAGTACAGGGCTAGGAAGGATTCAATCTCACTTGTCACATTTTTATGCCCATAAATATCTGATTGTTTCATTCTAATCACCATCAAACCAGAACATGACCAGAGGCCGGACAAAAAGCAGCCTGCTGCTCCCTCCCTTCGTTTGTTTTTAATGATAAGATTAATTCCCACCTGGTTATCAGACTCTGTCTCATTCTCATCAAAGCCGCAGGCATCATAATAATGAGGGAAAGGTTCAGACCAGCCATCTTCAGTGCAATTTCTGCTGATGTCCCCTATGCCAAGCACAGTTGGGAATGTGACATTGCTGAAGCAAACCCCAGGACATCCCCTCCCTCCCCTTGGTACATGACCAGAGAAAACCCCACTAGGAGAACTATTCATCTGGCTATTCACAGAAGACTTTAATGGCATCTTGAGGGTTTAATGGCATCTTTAATGACCCACTTATACAATGAGCACCTAAAGATGTCTACTACTACAGCTGGTCACCAGAGAGCAAAAGATTTAAGTATAGTCAGTGCCTCCAGGTCACCAAAGATCTCATTCTCAAGTGGGTTCCTAAGCCAAGGGTCAGTTAAATTTCCTTTTCTCTCCATTGAGACTGGAAGGCATCTAGACAACACTACTTTGATGTAGATCTACACTTCAGATGGCTAAAGAGTAAGTCTAGTGCTTAAATATAGGCACTTTGTGCTATTTATTTTGGACAAGATGACCTCTAGAGGTCCCTTCCAGCCTAAAACATTCTATGATTCTATGATTTAAGATGATTTGCAGAATATGCATGGGACTGGCAAGAAAACACAAGGCTAACAAGTTTTTGGCGTGGCTGCTGGAAGCCAGACAGGACACTATATAATATCTAAAATAGTGATTTTATGCCTATGGTGAGGAAGCTGGGTTGCTCTCCTATAGTCAGATAACATGTATCTCACTCATTTATCTTCAAGCCTAGATCTTAGAGTGACTTTGTGAGAAGGGTCTGAAGGACAACAAAGGGAAGATGGAGTGGGAATCTCTTCCCCATCTCTGTCTTGATAGCAATATGTTTATTTACATCTCCAGATTCCCCATGTGGCTTCAGTTGACAATTCCAAACCTGTTTCAGAGCTTCTCACATTTCTCTGCCTGTTATTTGCTCCAATGCCTGTTTATAGCCTTACTCTAAAGCAACTATTTGCAAGGAGGCTCAGAACTGGCTCAGAGAAAACCACATTCTCTTTTTCTCTCTTATTATCCTAATTGTTTAGCTGATATTATACAAGGACTAGCTCCCAATTGGCTTCCACTGACAAAGTCAAAAGGCTTAAAGTTGTTTCAGGAAGCAAGAGCTGGGTCTAGAAGAGGAAAGTGTCTCTTGTCACTCACTTTGTTACTGAGATGGGATAACCTCCATAATGCTCTTTTTAAGCACCTTTATTCATGCCAGAGCTCAGTGACCTCGTAGAAAAATTAGAGCTGCTCTGTGGGCTCCACTTACTCCTTCCCAGCACAGCAGAACACCTTCTATTTACCAAACTATTACAATTTTTGGAGTTTGAGCTGTACCTTGACCAAAATTGATGGAAATTTCCAAGTTGTATTTTTATTTTATTATTAAGGTTGTGCTGCTTTGCATTCTTAGGGCAATTTAGTCAAGTAGCTCATAACACCAGCAGTGACCTTATTTTCTGAGGATCTGTTTGCCATCCATGCAGCAGAATATATCTGTTTAATCACAGCACTCATGTAAGAACATTGCAGTACTTGGCAAATTTTGGTAAATTACCCTTGCACATTCATCCCCTAGTTTTCAATGGAAAATAACCACTGAATCATGGTGTTGACTTTCCTCAGCAGCATTTAGCAATTACTATTATGCAGGTAGATATAATTTGTAATAACGTACTTGATAGATTGTGAGGCTCAGTAGTGGAGGAATAAATTTCCATAATACTGCTAAAAGTCATGCACCAGAAAATGTGTCACCATAATTAAAACTTATTAGAAAATAATGCCTAAATAACAGGAATAAAAGCTTGGAGCTTTATAATGCTTAAATAAAAAGAGAAACATTCTATGGTTCTGTTTCTTACCTAGGGGAGACTGGGCTGTGCTTTCCAGCAGGTCATAATCACCTATAAAAGTGGAAATTTGCTATGAAACTATTTTGATCATGATTTATTAGGACCCAAACTGGCCTCTGTGGAAATTAGTGAATAGAAGCCAATCAATTTTTGTTTGTTTGGATCAGGCCCAAGGCAATAAATATGGGACTCTGTCTTTTCAGGAACTAATCGTGAGTTTAAATCAAAGCTGAACGCATAAAATTTAAAAATTGCTACTGCAAGCATGCAAGTACATAGTTAAAAACACATACAACCAAACTAGGATCCATTTTAGTATAAAAATATTAAGGTCAGATATCATATCTTAAAAAAATTATATTTCAAATCCATAGATATTTAAGTATGGTCAGTTTTCACAGAATTCTTAAAAATTATATCCCTCCATCAATGACAAAAACCAATAATTAATTGGTTTTAAGTGAGATGGTTTTATTTTTAAATAAAAATAGTTTTTAGGCTAGATCTAGCTGATTTCTAGAAACTTATCAGCTTTTTATCAAAGTGCTACAATGAACTACATGTATTTATTATCATAATGTCTGATATTCAAAGAACTTTTCAATAATCTTATATTATCATGTGTTCTAGATACAACTGTTGAGAACAGAGGTACATAGGAGGTCATCATCACAAACAGTTCTTACCTGCATGGGTTTGCCCCAAATTATCTACTTCCCAACCTGAAATTAGAAGAATAAAAAGAAATTAATTTAATCTTGAGAATAGTTTGCAATTTCATTTTGAGAACAGTTTGCTTCCCATAAGAGAAGTGGATGTAGCTGTCCAGATAAGAACTGCAAGAAAATTTTGTTTAAATCCTTTTTTTTCAAGATCAATATTGTGTATTTATGGCTGGAAAGTGATTTTCTGAAGATGGTTTATTGCATTGTATTGTTAAATCTCTGTTTATCGTGGAGTTACATCAAATTCTAGACAGGATATGAAAAAGAGATGAGGGAGATTTTTTGACAAGGATTTTTTGGGTTTTGTTTGGGTTTTTTGGGGGGGCAGGGTTCTGAAATAAGAAAGACTCACACATTTCCAAAACATCCATGCTGATTTTAATACTAAAAATACAAAATATTACAATGGGAAGTGATGAAAGTTTCAGCTTGCATTAAAAATTTTCTTTTTCCTTCCTTTCCTCCTTCCAGAATAAAATGTTGGTGTTATGTCAAACCAATGTCCCACCCATCATTTCAGCTGCACTGAAATCAGACTTTACTGAATCCTCTGGATTTAGGCTCAAGCTCAGTGTTGAGGGATGCTCAAAGAGGAGCTGCCTTAAGCCACTGAGTGGTGCTGCTGTATCATGCACAGAGAGACTGAGGAGCTCAACAAAGCTGCCTGCAAACAGCTCTGCCAGTAACCCCAAAATATTCCAAATATTGACCACTACAGCAGGTTAAATGTTTAGATTAGCTGAGTTCTCTACCCCCTGGAGTAACCACAGGGCTTGAGGTTGTTCATCTTTAGCCCTCAACATGTGGTCAGCTCTTAACTGGGGGTAGAAAAGTCATTTATCTATTTCTATGAGAGGATTTTTAGTAAGTTTTCAAAATTTTGATCAGATGGGAAAGGAGAAAAACAGCATCTAAGCAAAAAAATTATAAAGGAAGTTATTTTAATAAAGCATAAAATGCATTTTATATTTTTTTCAAATTCCTTAGCATGCAATTATTTTAAATTCATTGATTTTTCTCTCTCCTCTAAAATAAATCTTCTTTTTGATCTTCTAAGACAGGACAAGAGGAAATGACCACAGTTTATGCCAGGGGAGGTTTAGATTGGCTATTAGGAAAATTTTCTTTCCCAAAGGGGTTGTTATAGCACTGGAATAGGTTGCCAGGGGAAGTGGTGGAGTCCCCATCCCTGGAGGGATTTTAAAGTCACTGAGGGACATGGTTTAGTGGTAACCTGGGAGTGCTGGCTTGGTCTTGATGACCTTAAAGATCTTTTCCAACATAAACAATTCTATGGTTCTATGATTCTAAGATAGCAAAGGATTTTATGTGAAGATGATGAAGGGAGTCTAGAAAACGAAGCTGAAGCATCAAGTAGCCTGTACCCTGTCTTTGAATGAACTCATTCAACATCACACCCACACTTTCAACACACCAGATACTTTAGAGGGTTAATACCAAAAGCCATGATGAGAACACCCTGAGTCTGTGGCTTCTCTGCCCAACTCCAGATTTCACGCTGGAGAATTCTTGAGTGTTTGCAAATATCAGGTAAGTCTGAAGAGAAGTCACCAGTGCTCTGAGCAAACATTTTCCAGCAAAGATCTTTCAACTTGCTGCATCAAACTAAACTACCAGATGCTGCAGGAGCTCTGGTTGTGCTTCAGATTCTTGGCAGAAGAGCAGGGAGAACCCTGCAGAATATTTTGGACAGACCTGTTTCCCTCCTGAGGGCTTATTAACCGTGCGAGAGCTCAGACAGAGATGCTGATGTTGCTAAAATCTGAATTCAGAATATCAAACTTCAGGCTAGCCTGTGGGGATTTTTATCTGTGGGTTTATTAGGCAATTAGAGGATCAAAGAGGAAGCCACTGCTCCTTTATCACCATCTTTTATGGTGTCTTTCATAGCCTGCTGCCACTCCAATCAGTAGCTCACAGTGGAGCTGGTTCCTCACTCAGTGGCCTGTATCTTACGGTGACCCACAGAGGAAGGGTAAGAAGAAGCTGCAAGAAAAACTCCAAAAAACTCCTAAAAATGCAGTTTCAGTTTATCACTATCTTGCAAATTTTCCAGAATTCTGGTTGGAGAAAGACCTGATCAATCTTATTGAAGCCTGATGTTCCAGGCATCCTGGTACATTACATTGATTGATCAGAAAAATGCCTTTTCTGACATGTAAATGTCTTAAATTTAGCTGTTTAATTTAGCTATTTTATTCCTATAATCTAAAAAGGAAGAAATAAAAATTGCCATTATTTCGGTCTAAATGTGGGTGGGTGGTGGTCACACTGGTATTAAAATATTAGATTTTAGTTCATTTCTAATTTCATGTCATGAACAACAACAGTTAAACCATTATATTAATGTAGGTTTGTAAAATTAGGAGGCTTTTTATCTTAATTTTTTTACATATCCAAATTATTATTGCATTTTAACTGTGTTTGAATGTTATGAAGGGACTTGCTTTTTTCACAATATCAATTTTCTGATTACTGAAGGAACAAACTTGCCTTTTAGCAATGTATTTTTCTACATCTGAGTCCTTACTAATGTACAGAAGAAGGTTCCAGTGCAATCTTTTATTATATAGGCTTTTAGTCTTGATCCATCAACCTGATTTTCACTAAAAAGCTAAGCTACTGGAATTTCAATTAGATTTACACTGAACATTGTACAGCTAAAAGTCAAAGTGCATCTAATGAGTCCTGATATAACATACACCCATATACAATTATATTTGTGTGCAAATGCATATATATATATATATATATTATATATAAAAAACACAATGAGGGAACATACAACCACCATCTGGCTTTCAATTCCTACGTGCTGCTGCTGCCCTTCTCTCTGACACCATATGTTTATATATTTACCCCAGACTATATATATATTTTTACAGGATATATAACTGTGCCAATGGTTATGTTTATTTACATGCATGAGAGTGTGGTGGAGTTCATTTGGATTATTTCTAGGCTTAACATTAATACGTCAATATATATAACGACAAATCCTGAGCTTGTCGTTATATATGTTGGGGTTATAGAAAGACCAAACCAGATATAGGGCAGCCCCTCTCAGTTTTCAACCTACTAGCCTGAAACTGTAATTTTGTAGGGTTTTTTTACACCTGAGTGCCTTTCTGATTCTAGAAAGACCTCAGCAAATTTACTCTGGAGTCAGTGGTGTAATGGGCACCTCGTTGCCTTACTCTAAAGGACACAAGCAATGAGAATTTGGTGCATTAGACTCCACTGATGAAGCACAGAAAGCCCATCTAGATGATCCTGCAACAGGCAGGATGAAATACATTAGTCTCCCAGAAATGAAGAATAAATAAAATATGCCTTCCATCTGCATTTTGACTGGAAATCCATTTTTTCAAGGGTTTAATTCAATAATTACGTTCATGACTTGGATGAATGACACCTCACATGTGGTTAAATAACAACACAGCCCAAACTATGGAAAGATGGAGTGAAGAGCAACTATTAAATAGTGTCTTAGAACACCATTTATTAAAGCAATAATTGCTCACATTAGTCAATAAGCCCCCAAAGAAGCTAATGTTATCCTTGACACAGGATGGTTTATATATTGAGAGTGTTATTCACTATTTGACCAGACTGAATAGGTAAGTGTCACTCTTTGGGAAGTAAAGCAAATATTCCATTAGTGCTTTAATTGGCATTATTAATTAGATGCTATTTGCAGTACAGCTAGGCACCCTAGAGAAGATCCATCAGAATGCTGAACTGTCAGTCCCAAAGACCAAAAAGATAAATCAAACACAGCAAATATTGCTTATTTTCTGCCTGAGGAGCTGAAAGGGGGGGAAATAAAAGTCAAAGGACTTGCCAAGGGCTTCCCATAGAGTTAGTAGCAGACACCCAGATCTTTCATGTCCTTTTCTTTCACAGACTTTCCTCCTTGGTTATCATTTGCTGAGTCCCCACAAATCTCCTTCTTCACTATCCTCCAACTGATGAGGGGTGAGACACTGGCACAGGTTGCCCAGAGAGGTGCTGGAAGCCTCATCCCTGGACATTTTGAAGGTCAGGCTGGCTGGGGCTGTGAGCAACTGATGTAGTGGGAGGTGTCCCTGCCCATGGCAGGGGGGTTGGAACTAGATGATCTTTGAGGTCCCTTCCAACCCTGATGATTCTATGATAAATTTCATGCGAGCAATTGTTGCTCCTGGTTTAAAGTGAGCAGGACTGGCAAAGCTAAAGCCCAGAAACAGCCTGTGCAAGATGAGCCTCCGAGCTCCGCGCAGCCTTTTAGATCCTCTCCTTGGTGCCAAGTTTGTGCTGGCTGCCTTGGGTGTCAGCTGGCATGGCAACTGCTTGATCTCCCATGGATTTGTTTATCTGAGCACAACTTGCATTTAACCCTTTTATTCCAGCATTTATCCCTTATTAGTGGCAGGGGAGGCGGGGGGGTTGAACGAAAGGCTTCCAAAACTATTCTGGTTTGCCCACGCTTTTCCCTGGTTCCTGTTGCTCCTATCTCAGTAGTACAGGTTTGAGGACTAGATAACCCCCCAGAAGGTTGGATTTGACAGCACTGAGATCAACGTGCAAATCTCTGTCTGTTTTTACCGCATATTATTTCTGTCCCTTCAGAAGGTTCAGAGAGAAAGGTTGTGGAAAAGATTTCCTCGTTATCATGCTGTCCAGCTATGTGGATAATGAGCTGGTTAGGCAGGAATTCAATATATTTTTTTATATAGCACTGATTAGAAGCTGAAGATTTAATTTACAAGCACAAAATAAATCAGGGAGCTCTCATGCCCAGCTCCACAGCATCCAGCCTCTTTGCTCCCTTGCCTCTCACTGCTCTGATTGCACCAACAATCTGTTCAGCCGGCTGGTGAAGCCACGGTGGGAACAGCAGGTTACTCAGCAGCTTTTCTGGGGCTTTCGGAGCCCCCAACACGTTCACACACACTCTGCCCTCTGCTTCCAATGCCCTCTGCCCACTCCTGTCCCCGGGCACACGTGATCCCACATGCACACTATCCAGTCATCCTGGTTCTTTCATTATGCCTCTTTATTTTGGAGGGGGAAGTGATTCAGAATTAGCTGCTGGATGTTTGTGATCTCATTAAGAGGATCTGGAGAAGGTGGCAGCCAGGCAAGGTTTTAGAGTATATGGCCTTAAAGGTTGCCACACCTTTCATAGAATGATAGAATGCCAGGTTGGAATGGACCTCAGGTATCATCAGGTCCAGCCTTTCAAGAAAAAATAAGTAAATTAAACTAAAATAAAAATAATAAAACAAAGTAAAATAAAATAAATAAAACAATGTAAAAAAATTAAAATAAAATAAAGTAAAATGAAATAAAATTAAAAAAAAAAATAAAAAAAATATAGTTTAAGTGAGATATTCCAGCACTTTTCCCTATGCAAAGTGCTTCCCTCCACTATTTCCAGGGGTTTTGTTCTCTCCAGCCTCGTGCCACATAGACAATGCTTTAAATTAGAGATTGAAAGTCATTAGTCACTTGGCATTTACTATATATTGTCGTTTGCCTTGTCAAATGGATTTGTGAACATGGTGGTCACACATTAAATTCACTGGTATTGTTTGTTGTATTTAGAAAACAAGAAACATGAGGCAGAGGAAATGTAAGGGTAAGATTGAGAAGCCTGGTTCATATTTGCACGTTTGAATAAGAACTGGTGCCTAAGGACACCTGAGGAACTGATCCTGTGGAGTAAATTCATCCCATCCAATTTACCCACCTGACAATAATTTCATCTGGGTTTTAAGTCTCCTCTCATGAAGGCCAAAGAGATTGACACTTGGAGGGTGAGCTGATTTAGACACCTCCCAAGGGATGACATGAACCAGCTTCTGCAATTCCTTTATTACCCAGTGGTTTGTGCAAATCCTTGTAGTAAAGGTAGTGATGGAATTGATGTACAAGTCCTCTCTTCCTACATCCCATAAGAATTTCAGGGCACATGGTTTCATGGCAGAGAGACAAGAAGACCCAGTGAATTGTGCCTGGAGATCACGGGAGGTCCCATATGGTGAACACAAAGACCACAGCACATAGGGATGGCTGAAGCAGCACTGATGTACACATATCATCACCAGCACAGAAGGGAAAGGATTACTTTCTTCTTTTCATCCTCTTTTCTATCAAAGGCTATGAAACTAATGCTGGACTGAGGTCACCATAGCAACAGCTAGGCATCATCTAAATATTAGATGTATCCTTCCTACAAGGCTGGTTTTCAAAGCAACATCCATCAGAGTGGGAGATCAACACAGATACTATTGAAGGGTCTCCTAGATACGAAGAGAACAGGGGTAATACTTCAGAGCAAAGCAAATGTTCTTCAAATAAGAAACATGGAAAATAAGAAATGTCGTCCAGAGGAGATTATCAGTTATGAAATAAGTCCCAGGGAAGAAAGAATATGAAATCACTTGTTTAAAGGTAAGAAGGAATGTGTGCCCACCACAGCTAACATCTTGCAGTCAACTGCAACTCCTTTCTGAGTTAAGAGAAGAAATAAGAATAGGGCAGACTGCTTCATCTGAAGCATCTGAAGGTGCATCTGAAGCATCTGTCCATGTTAGCTTTGAGCAGCCTGACCTAGGTAGAGATGTCCCTACTTGTGTAGGGAGGTTGGACCAGATGCCCTCTAGAGGTCCCTTCCAGCCTAAAACATTCTATGATTCTATGTTACACCTACAGAGATATCTAGATGTATCACCTTATGCTATCCAAGGGTTCTCCAAACTACTCAGCAGCTCTCAGTACATTCCACCCTTGCATGCTTCCCAGATCATGACTTACTTTATTTTCTAAGGCCAAATTAGGTTTCAGATTATATTAACAAAGGTCTTGAGCTATGTTACAGGTTTCCCCTCTCCACTGCAGGGTGTCATCTTGGAAAGGACCAAGGACTTGATCTTTAGTTGAAATGCTCTTGGTCTTTTGTACGCTTGAGTATCAGAAGCACAGAGATTTATAACCCCATAATTTGGTGGGGAAGGCCAGAAAATATCCTTTCCCTGTAAAAAGCACCTACTTGGTTGGAAATGTAGATACCGTTACTACTCTTTGATGGCAATATTTTCCTCCCATTTCCCTCTGCATTGCAGATAGACTTTGTGGTGCTGTGACCGAGGGGGCATATTAATTATAGCTTGTCTTCTTCACTCTGGAAAAGCTGAAGTAATCCCATGGCTTTACTGCCTGTGGAAAGGATGAAAACCAGCAAGAAAGGACTTGTTATCTACCAAGCTCTATTATCTTGGGTTATTGGCAAGGCTTATTATTTTTAACATCCACACTTGGTAGGTCTCTTGTGCTCTTTGTTCTTTATGTCATAATTCTTTCTAGGACTTGCTGAACACTAAGAAACAATAACACAGATGGAATCTGCAGACAGCTTTGAAAGCTGTCCAAAACCTTTAGCTGGTATGTATATCAAAAAACAGATACTCTTGGATTGAACTTGCTTCTGAATTCTACGTAGGATCTTATATGGGGGAATGGGTCAAAACGAGAGGGGGGGGGATTCAGATTAGATGTTAGGAAGAAGTTCTTGCCCAGGAGGGTGGGGAAACACTGGCACAGGTTGGCCAGAGAGGTGCTGGAAGCCCCATCCCTGGACATTTTGAAGGTCAGGCTGGATGGGGCTCTGAGCAACGTGATGTAGTGGGAGGTGTCCCTGCCCATGGCAGAGGGGTTGGAACTAGATGATCTTTGAGGTCTCTTCCAACCCTGACTATTCTATGATATAAAGTGAAGAATGAAACTAAGAATGAGTCCTGGTTGCTTCAAAAACTAATTAAGCTCTGATGGCTCATTATTATTCTCATGAGGAAAATGCTGTGGGATGGGTCATGTCTGTTTTTCACAGTCTGCTTCTTGGTTCAGATGTTTTAATTCCTTTGGTTGTCATGGTGGATGTTGAAATACCCATCAGGGGTGAGATACACTGGAATAGAAATCTGGACCTCTGCATTGATCTTTTGCCTTGCCCATTTGACAGGCAAATGCAATTTCCAATTTTGCCCTGCTGCAATGCTGACCTTAATTTCAGCCAGTTACAAAGAAATCCTGCACCTCCTACTCCAGTAGAAAATAAGTGCACAGTCTTCCAGATACATATTATTGTGTAGAAGGCCCTTGATCTTTAACAGTCACCTTTTCTTTCTGTCTACATTAAAAAATAACACATAAAACTAGCAACTTTCAATATTTTCAATCTTGCAATTATTTTCAACAACTCTCACCTTGGGAAGACAAAGACTTTTGTTGTCTTTTCACTGAATTTGGGAGCTATGTACCATTTTCACTGTGGTACATAGTCAAGACTTTACCAGGACTGTTTCCCCAGAAATGATGCAGAGAATATGTAGTATTACTTCCCCTCTCATTAACTCTTCTTTTGGCATCTTATTCTATTTGATTAGGGATAACATCTAAACTCAGACAGGAGGAAAAAGCCACAGATGGCTTCCCAAATCCAATTAGCCCTGTAGTCATAAATCCCATTGTCCACCCATGATATGGCTAGAGCAGAATATACGAGGCTTGGTTTTCTTACAACAAAGCACTTGAGTGTCTCCTGGTGTTTTTAATGGGATCAGTAATAGACTATTTTCAATCTCTTGTTCTCATGGACAATAAAACTTGTTGGCTGAGCAATGAACTTATATAACTTCCAGAGTAGCAGAAAGCCAAATACTTTGGTTCAAAGATGTGAGCATAGGATATAATTCCCTTTTAAACTCTAAAATATCTGGATATATTAATACCTAGAGAACAAGTATCATGAGGAGCAGCTGAGGGAATTGGGGCTGTTTAATCTGAAGAAAAGGAGGCTGAGGGGAGACCTTATCACAACTACCTGAAAGGAGGTTGTAGAGAGGTGAGTGCTGGCCTCTTCTCCCAAGGAACAAGTGACAGGACAAGAGGAAACGGCCTCAAGTTGTGCCAGAGGAGGATTAGGTTGGGCATTAGGAACAATTTTTTCACTGAAAGGTTTATCAAGCACTGGAACAGGCTGCCCAGGGAAGTGGTTGAATCACCATCCCTGGATGTGTTTGAAAGCCATGTAGAGGTGCTGAGGGACAGGGTTTAGCAGTAGACCTAGTAGAGTAGGGTTATGGTTGGATTAGATGATTTCAAAGGTCTTTTCCAACCTAAATAATTCTATGATATTCATTGCTCTACCGAATTTTAATTTTCCCTTAATTGTGGTACCAACATAGGATGTATTATATATCTTTGGTAAAAATTACGTATATTTTCTCCATCTTACATAGCAAACCATGCTTTGTAGTAATGCTCTTTTGGGTGTAGCAGGTTGTGTCCTAGACTGAGCACTAGATAAACACCCTGAATTGCAGGAGGATTCAGTAAAATCTAATCATATCTATTATCTGGAGCTGTGAATGAAAGCATTTTGCCAATGTGGAGCATATGGCAACGCTCAGAAACTGCCTATTACCATTTGTATTGGTTTTTACTGCAAACCAAAGGTCTAAAAATATGCTCATTTCTGATCAGGCTATCGGGTTTCTTTCAATGATCTGTTTGAGTAATGTGGCTTTTAGGTCCCAGAATATCTCAGCTGTGCAGGGCAAAGAAAGGAAAGCACAGACTTGGTTTCTATGCATTGCTGCTGCCAGGCAGCTCCACCTCAGTGTGGAAAAAAAAGGGAAAAAGAACACAACAGAGAAAATTTTCCAGCTGGGAGAGCAGATCCCTACGTTGGGGTCATCTCTAGGTCTTACTATGACATACTGAAAGGCAACATTACATCTTCACACAATGCATAATATACAAGAGCTCCTAGTGAAAATGAAATGAAGAACTGATGAACATCCACCAAAGAATGTGGAAGAGGAGAATAAATTAAGATTTAGCCACTGTAAATCCTTAATCTAGATCAGAAAAGACTCAGGAGTTAATATGCTTTTTTTCATCTGGAGAGTTTTAGAGAATGATCTTTTTGTTCAACCTGCATTTGAAAAGAGATGAAAAATTCTGGTGATTTTGGAGGAGCAGAGAAGTGAAATGACATTTTACAAGGACCAGCCACACAGTGTGGGATTTAACATTAGGATTCCTGTAGGATGTGGACAAGAGCTCAAATGTTACTGCTCAGTTCAGCTGCAGTGAAGGTTAGACTAGAATATATTTTCAAATTAAACCCAGCAACAGCTGGTATTTTTAGCTAAATCCATAGATAATTTTTCAACAAAGCATCTCTCCAGATGACAGTTTAGTTGATTAATTTTTATTCTGTAGTCTCTATCTTTTTTTTTTTTTAATCATTTTACTGCATATAGAAAACCAGCCATTCAAGTCGAGGCAGCCAAATTACTTCCTGAAATTCATAAAACAAAGAGCCCACTCCAGTGACTTCATTCATCCCAAGATTAGCATTTGAGATAGGTCAGAGGAAACATCTTCTACAAGTACCCCTTGATTTCCATTTACTGAACCAGAAATCCATGTGATCAGCTCAGCTGGGTAGCTTCAGATACCCAAAGCCAAGTGAGATACCTCCTGTTATTAAGATATTCTATTCTATTAACACATGAAATCATAGAATTGCCAGGGTTGGAAGGGACTTTAAAGATCATCTAGTTCCAACCCCCCTGCCATGGGCAGGGACACCTCCCACTTGANATGGTTTGCCTGGTGTTATACAAGCAGTTGCACCTTCAGGAGCTTCAGTGTTTCATAGGGAAAACTTTTTAAAACCTAAAGCTGTTGCTACTCTTTGTAAAAATTATTTATGGTCCTATGAAAATTTTGTTGTATTAAGAATTAATATGTTATTAATCATAGAATTGTCATGGTTGGAAGGGACCTTAAAGATCATCTAGTTCCAACCCCCCTGCCAAATAAATAGTAGTAAATAGTAGTGTCCATGCCTAGTTACATATTCTGGAAACACAGCAGAAGCAGCCAGAGGATCCTATAACAATCCATAAAATCTGATTAGATGTGTCTTAGAAACATTCTAGTTATCTAATAGCCCTTTATTTAAGGAACCATCATAAAATGTGACTATTTCCATTTAGACCTCATTGAAACAAATATAGTGGGCTAATTAAAATTAGCAGCAGTATAGTGCAAACTGGAGCTGATTCACCCAGGAGAGTGATTATCAATGTAGATATTTCCACCTTAGGGTCATTAGTGCAAGTCCAGCCAGATCTGTAGAGATTTCTAACTACTCCAGATTAAATGTTTATTTGTTTATCTAATGAATTATGAATCTTGGTTTTGTTCCCACTGAACAGATGTCCAAAAAGCCCTCAAACCCAGCACTACAAGAGGTAGCAGCTGTCACTTTTGTTAGTGATCCTATAAGGAGATAAAGAAAGCAGGACATATGTTTACACTGAAATGACTATTTGTCCCTTAGGGTCATACTGTCACCCCACCACAGGTCAAATGTGAAGCAGAGTATGTGAACAGGTCTATAAATCCTAGGCAAATAATTAAAAAATATTATTTCAGCACTTTTTTTTTACATAGCTCTAGTTACAATAAAGCATTTAATTTTTATATATATTATTTTTGTAAAATGTATATTACTTTTAATTTTTAAAAAAAACACTTTCCCATTTACAGGTAATAAGTTAGTTAAGCTCTGGAATAGATTTTATTGAGCTAACATTGTTTTTAAGGATAAAGATGGGTTAGATGATGGTGTCGTAGAATCATAGAATGTTTGAGGCTGGAAGGGACCTCTAGAGCTCATCTGGTCCAACCTCCCTACACAAGTAGGGACATCTCTACCTAGGGCAGGCTGCTCAGAGCCCCATCAAACCTGACCTTGGATGACTCCAGGGATGGGGCCTCCACCCCCTCTCTGGGCAGCCCGTTCCGCTGATCTATCACCCTCATGTCATCAAGATTGGAGGCAGCTTGGGCTGCAGTGATCATGTACTGGTGGAATTTGCAATCCTGAGGGATATAGGTCAGGGGATGAGTAAATTCAAGAATGTCAATTTTAAGAAAGCGAAATTCCAGCTTTTCAAGGAATTAAACAATAGAATCTCCTGGGAAACCACCTTCAGGGACAAGGGAGCAGAGCAGAGCTGGCAGATCTTTAAGGATGTTTTCCATGGAGCACAAGAACTCTTGAATCCCATGGGTAAGAGATCAGGAAAGGAAGGCAAGAGACCAGCATGGCTGAATTGAGACCTGCTGGTCAAACTAAAGGGCAAGAAGGAACTGCACAGGCAGTGGAAGCTGGGACAGGGATCCTGGGAAGAGTACAGGGACATTGCCCTGTTGTGTAGGATGGGGTCAGGAAGGCCAAGGGAAGGCTACAGCTGAAATTGGTAGGGGATGTAAAGAATAAGAAGGGCTTCTACAGGTATGTAAAACAGAAAAGGAAGGTCAAAGAAAGTGTATCCCCCACTTGCTTGAGCAAGATTGTCAAGGTGATAACAACAGATGAGGAGAAGACTGAGGTACTCAACAATTTTTTTGCCTCAGTCTTTGTGGGCAACCTCTCTTCTCAGATCGATGAACTGAAGACAGAGCCCAAGGGGGAAAAAGACCCTCCCACTGTACGAGATCAATTTCATGACCACCTGAAGAACCAACAAACCAGAAGAAGAAGAACTGGACAAGCATTTTAGCAGAGCCTATTGTGATAGGACGAGGAGTAGTAGCTTTAAACTGAAAGAGGTAAATTTAGACTAGATATAAAGAAGAAATCTTTATGCTGAGGGTGGGGAGACACTGGCACAGGTTACCCAGAGGTGGTCAATGGCACATCCCTGGAACCATTCCAGATGAGGTTGGACAGAGCTCTGAACAGCCTGATCTGAAGAGGTCCCTGCTCACTGGAGGGGGGTTGGACCAGATGACCTTGAAGGGTCCCTTCCAGCCAAAACTATTCAATGATCTTATGATTTCTCAAGACTCCTCCTAGCCTTAATTACTTTAGAACTGGTAACACCCCAGAAAAGAAATTTCATCTGTAAAAGTGACAAGGTTACATATTTGGGGGTATAAATAGAAGAGCCAGAGACATCCCTTGAAATTAAGAATAGTTAAAAGGTCCATGTCAGAGGTGTGTGGACAGGGTGAAAAGGAGGGGTCTTAGTAGGAATTTGGACAGCCACAGACCTCCTGCAGTTACATCAGAAGATAACAATTTATCAGCCATCTGCTGATGTGAAATAAATAACATGGAATATTTTGCCTGCAGGCTGCAAACATCACTGATAACTGGATAGGGAAAACTTCTGGTTGTAGATCCTAGGCAAAGGATGACCAGAATTGATTTGACAGACAGGCTGAATGAGAAGTAGTCAACAAAAATTGATTATGAAGTCATGGAGAATTGAAAAATAAATAAATAAATAATAATAATAATAAAAACCAACCACGAAAAATTCTGAAAAAGGGAAGAATATTTCTTTACTCATGTTAGATAGGAACCCTCTTGGATGCTGACTTCATGTTTTTTCTATTATCACTAAACATGGATGGCTCAGTAAGTGCCTTTGTACCCATTGAGCCAATACTGAACTGATATTACAGCACTAAAGATTATTTTTAATTATCCTGGCTGTAATTGAAGCACATAGAATTACAGCAGTAATAATATTTTTATATCTGATAATTTAAAGAGGGACTTATCTTTCCCTGCTCCAAAATTAGGTGTCTGGTTTAAATGAATTGCCCTTAGTGCTTGCTGGATAAAGAGGAGTATCTCCAAGGTATGATTCAACTCATGTCTCCTGGAATAACATAAACCCTTCTGGGGGTCTCTTTTCTCTCCACTGACTACAGATAGAGTCTAAAGGACTCATATAGACAACACCCTTGAGCTTCATATGGGTAAATTTGATGAGGTAATGATCACCTATAAATCCCTTTCCATTTCACAAGAGCATTGGCACTTGCTTCTGTGTCTGGATGATTTCAAAGGGATGTATTTAAAGGTGAGGATTTCAGTGGTCCTGGAGCTGGGCATGAAAAACTCTCCCCCACACATTGTGCTCTGCATGTGGCAGCACAGAGAAGGTGGATTTTGGACTCAAGACTGCAAATGAATAATTCATTGGTAAAATAATCTTTGGGAGAAAGGATCCTAGGGGATGATAGTGAACTTGTTCCTCAATGCACAGTGCTAGTTAAGTCATCTGCAGTAGCCTAGGAGGATGCTTGGAGGAGATGGACAAAACTGTGTTAATTATTAGCAAAGGCTTGTTGTTAACTCACATTGATGGGAGGGTTTAGCCCCTCTGTCAATCATCTGTCAAGGTAATTTTATGGAATCATGAAAAAAAATGAAAAAGGAATTTCAAGAGAGCATCTAATCAATATATATATATCTCTGTGAACAATTTAACAGTTATTTCCTCCCGTCCACACACTCTCATTTTACCTGGAAAATTTTCATGCATTTCATAGAATCATTATGGTTGGAAAGGACCTCTAGAATCATCAAGTCCAACCTTCATTCCTACATCTCCCTAACCACTAGACCATAGCCTCAAGTGCTACATCTACTTGTTTTTGAGGTGGTGACTCCACCACCTCCCTGGGCAGCCTGTTCCAGTGCCTGACTGCTCTGTCAGTAAAGAATTTCTTCCTAATATCCAATCTAAACCTCCCCTGATGCAACTTGAGGCCATTTCTTCTTGTCCTCTCATCATTCAAAGGATAAAAAAATAAAATTGAGAAAGGGCAAAGGCTTTTTGGTATCAAACAAACAGTAACTTGCACAGAGAGCACTAGTTAATATCAATAACCAGGTCAAATAGTATTATCACTACTAAGGTAGGATCTCCTTTTAATAGCAGCTCTTTTGGGAGCAGCAGCTGTGTACGAATTAAAGCTGGGGTCTGATAGGGTTTGGTTATCCAGGATGGTGAATACATGGAACTTTTGGCCCAAGCTGAAAGTGGGAAGAGAAAGAGAGAACAGAGAAAATGCACCAGCTTAGCTGACCATCAATAGTATTTTATACAAGACAAGGGACAACTCTAAGGCAGGAATGGATGCTGGAAACAAACACCCCTATTTCTGATATTTCATTTGCTTGCTTGGATGCCACCTGCAAGGGGCAGAAGGATGGTGATGTCTCATCTCTACAGACCACAAGAAGGCATGATGGAGCTTCTGCATTTCTCCAGGAATCTTTGATTCCCACTGACTCTCCCCTGGACTTTTAACATGAGAGCTCCTCACATGGGTCATCTCTTACCTATGTTCTCCTTAGGCATGAGTGGAACCTGCTCTGAGTTTTAGTTATGTTCTAAAATAGGTTTAAAATTTGAACTGTGATGATTAGTTATCCAAGACCCAAACACAGTTTCAGATCCCATTGATTACAGTGGAGACCCAAGGGCAGAACATCCCCTTTAGCAATTAGTGTTGGTGAGATTTTCATGTTGTATAGTCTGTGAAGGCTTTTTTCACACATTCCTTCCTAGCCCTGCAACACACATACAAGTACACACAAACATCCTGGTTTTCTAGAGTATTTTTTTAAACTGAAGCCCAACCCCAGATGACTGTAGAGTTTTTGATTTTATACTGAGTATCTAAGTGAGGTTTTCCACTCATTCTGGCTATTCAGCTTTATGAAACAGAGGGCAAAAAACAAAGAGAAAATACTTTACCATCTTCAGAGATGATGAATCTGAACAGTGCAGGACACTTGACAAAGACGATTTCACCCACACTTGCAGGTTTCCAGCATGTAATGTTGTCCCACATCCCTGGGCAGCCTATAGAAAAGAAGGAGAGATAAAATACATTAGTGATGGAAATCCATTTCTTTCTTCACACCATTATTGAGCTGTATAGTTGGTTCGTTCTTTTATTCATAAAAACGTGCTTGTGTAGAATAATAAACATTTTCTGAGAAGCTTTCCCTTGAATAAAATAACTTTCTTTCATAAGAATAGCATAAAAATATGTAGTTGCATGACAGAATAATGGTCAGACCCTACCCTTGCATAAATGACATTTCTTAGTCCCAGTTAAATCACTCCAACACACACCAGCAACAAATTTTCCCTTGAGCATGAAATCTGCTGTCACTTATCTATCTGCCAGTAGTGCTGGCTTAAACCTTTTTTATTTATGGTTCACCCCTTTGATTTAAATTCTATGAATTTCCGTTGGCTCTAACCCCTGTCAAAGGTTGGGTATTGGCATATTTTGGAATTTGATGCAGGGAGAGGACTGGAAGCTGAAAAATAGATTCTTCTGCATCCTACAACCAGTTTTGTGGATATGTGAGGGAACCTCACCTCCTTTATTTTAAAAAATATTGTGAATAGAAATGTCCTTCCTTAGCAAAGAACTGTTGTAATATCATTCACTATCTTGGCTGCAGTCTTTGTTCTAGAGAATACAAAATCACAAGTTCAAAAGGGTGATTTTGACCTCTAGTGATTTCTTGCAGAAGCTAAAGCCAGAATCAGACCTTTAAAAACTGTTCAGAGATTGGGCTTCAGGTATCAAGCTTTGACCTAAAGATCTGAGTAGTAAAGAATCAAAATCCTGTAACAGGACAATGATGAGATTGTGGATGGAAGTTGTCTTTTCTGTTGTTGTTCATGTTCTTTTCTGGGGTTGTTCAGTCTGGAGAAGAGAAGGCTCTGAGGGGACCTTCTTGGGGCCTTCCAGGATCTGAAGGGGGCTACAAGAAAGCTGGGAAGGGACTTTTTAGGCTGTTGGGTAGTGGTAGGACTGGGGGGAATGGCTCAAAACTAGAGGTGGGGAGATTCAGATGAGATGTTAGGAAGAAGTTCTTGCCCAGGAGGGTGGGGAGACACTGGCACAGGTTGCCCAGAGAGGTGCTGGAAGCCCCATCCCTGGACATTTGGAAGGTCAGGCTGGCTGGGGCTGTGAGCAACTGATGTAGTGGGAGGTGTCCCTGCCCATGGCAGAGGGGTTGGAACTAGATGATCTTTAAGGTCCCTTCCAACCCTGATGATTCTATGAAGCTCAAATGGAAATAATCTCCTACCTCAGCAGGAGAAGAAATAAAATCTAAATCTGAAGATCTCCACTACGCTTTTGCATGTGATGTTGAGATTGAGCACATCTTATCAACTGCTAAAAGCCTCAAGTTCCACGTGTAGTTTTCTACACATACGCTCTCTTTTTGACTATGTGCCAAGAAAAAGAAGATCTTCAGTAAAGGCAGATAATTTTTCAAAGTGTCATACTTCCAGACTGGCAGAAGTACAACATAATGAAGTATGGGGTGATCCACTTGTAAAAACAGTGTGGGCTTTATCAACCCTGGTGATACGAGGAAATTTCCATCTCTGGAGAATGTTTGCTCAGAGGACTGGAATTGGTGTCTTTTTTCCATCAGCTTCAGTGGCAGGGAATCAGACCCTATGTTTTCTCTCAAAATATAAGCCAGATACCACCACGTGTGGTGGGTAGAGCAGTGATATATTGTTCGAAGAATGAGGTCAGTGTCAACAACACTGTTAGGATGTTTCACTGATGGCATATGCTAAACAGATGAGAAACACCCTTCCAAATGAAAGGGTGCAGCATCACGTTACATAACATCAATTAATAAGCATATAAAATCCTGACCCTATTAGATAAAAGTCCCTCAGCTTTGACAGATTCACCAAAATACAACATTACTGCAAAAACGCTCATTAAATCATCACAGGAGCTGGGAAAAAAAAAA
>VYZX01021605.1:38545-50568 GCA_013401335.1 Brachypteracias leptosomus
TAAAATAAAATAAAAAAAAATAAAATAAAAGCCAGTGTGCACAATCCTCTAACATTTGTAAGTCGTGATACAGCCAGCAACTCCTGCTGGGTGAAATCTGCCCAAGGAAATCAATGTGACTTGAGTGTGAAACTGCACAGCAGGGTTCTCCTCTGGCACTCATGGCATGTCTCCATTGCCATGGGATGTAGGGATCCCCAAGCTAGCTTTGGAAGAGGTGCCTCACATACTGCAAGCAGCAAGGTGCAGCTTCAAGTGAGCACATTTTCCTGGTTCTTATCACGTTCTAAATCAGTGGCAACAAGAAACAGCTTTAAAGAATAAGATTTTATATGGCCAGAGTGAAAAAAACCCAAACCAAACCACATTAAGAATGGTGATCTTGCCAACCGATGGTCCTGAAAATAAGGCACAAATTCTGCCTTCTTTTCCCACGCCTGCACTGCAACCTGCAGGCTGAAATTCATGTTTGTTAAACAGTGTGGGATTAATCTCAGCCAGTGGTGTTGAGCTTGACCTCTGGTCTTGANGGCTCAAAACTAGAGGTGGGGAGATTCAGATGAGATGTTAGGAAGAAGTTCTTGCCCAGGAGGGTGGGGAGACACTGGCACAGGTTGGCCAGAGAGGTGCTGGAAGCCCCATCCCTGGACATTTGGAAGGTCAGGCTGGATGGGGCTGTGAGCAACTGATGTAGTGGGAGGTGTCCCTGCCCATGGCAGAGGGGTTGGAACTAGATGATCTTTAAGGTCCCTTCCAACCCTGATGATTCTATGAAGCTCAAATGGAAATAATCTCCTACCTCAGCAGGAGAAGAAATAAAATCTAAATCTGAAGATCTCCACTACCCTTTTGCATGTGATGTTGAGATTGAGCACATCTTATCAACTGCTAAAAGCCTCAAGTTCCACGTGTAGTTTTCTACACATACGCTCTCTTTTTGACTATGTGCCAAGAAAAAGAAGATCTTCAGTAAAGGCAGATAATTTTTCAAAGTGTCATACTTCCAGACTGGCAGAAGTACAACATAATGAAGTATGGGGTGATCCACTTGTAAAAACAGTGTGGGCTTTATCAACCCTGGTGATACGAGGAAATTTCCATCTCTGGAGAGTGTTTGCTCAGAGGACTGGAATTGGTGTCTTTTTTCCATCAGCTTCAGTGGCAGGGAATCAGACCCTATGTTTTCTCTCAAAATATAAGCCAGATACCACCACGTGTGGTGGGTAGAGCAGTGATATATTGTTCGAAGAATGAGGTCAGTGTCAACAACACTGTTAGGATGTTTCACTGATGGCATATGCTAAACAGATGAGAAACACCCTTCCAAATGAAAGGGTGCAGCATCACGTTACATAACATCAATTAATAAGCATATAAAATCCTGACCCTATTAGATAAAAGTCCCTCAGCTTTGACAGATTCACCAAAATACAACATTACTGCAAAAACGCTCATTAAATCATCACAGGAGCTGGGAAAAAAAAAAAGAATCCTTTACATTTCCCCCTCCTCTCTTTTTTTTTCCACTCCTAGCCCACTTTGTTTCCTTTGCCAGACAAGGGCTTCATTATATGAACGCTGTGGTTCCCTAGAACATCTCCAAAAAGCTCAAAAACTGGGGTTTGAAAAGTTTTGTGACACAGTTAGTGACCTAAAGATAGAAATTAAGATCACACCAAGTGCTATTAATTTTACTGTCTTTGACAGCTAGTGTCCGTTCCATGTAGGAACTGTATTTATCATCTAAATCTGAAGACATGTAATAAATTTATAGTTCATGGATGTATGGCACTGTGCAAAAGTAAAGGATATGTAAATATCCATGGTAACGAGGCATTTGCTTGCAAGAGGTGTTAGAGACAATCAAAGTGGCTAATGAGATCTTCTGAGAACCACCTGCCAGCCTTGCTCACTTAATGGGTTTCCTAGGATTAGGGAAAGCTTTCCTATTTCTTATTGTTACTCCAACATCAGCTGTCTTCCAGACACTGGGATAGCAAGAGATGCAACAAACCACCCTAGAGAAATGCAAAGAAATCCTCATATTGCAGAAAACAAGTGGAGACAAGGAATAAATATTTCATAGCACTGCATCTAAAATTCAGTTATGCCAGGTGGCTGGTTTTGTGGTATTACCATGCAGAGCTAAAAACCAGCCCCATTTAAAAAGACATTATAAGTTGTGTTAGAAAGTGCTGACATTAGAAGAAATGGAGAGAGAAGCAGAGTCAAGTTATTTTTTTTAGTTACTAAAATATATAAGTGATGGAGATAGGAAAGAATTCACTACCAATGAGAATGTTGCCTGATCCAACCTGGAGAAGAATATTTCAAACAATTTAGAGAAGCCAAGAGATGCATGACAAAAAAAAAAATAAAATAAAAATTTAAAAAATTAAAATAAACGAAATAAAATAAAGTTAAAATGACTGAAATGAAATAAAATAAATAAAATAAAAATAAAAATAAAAATANAGAGGTGCCTCACATACTGCAAGCAGCAAGGTGCAGCTTCAAGTGAGCACATTTTCCTGGTTCTTATCACGTTCTAAATCAGTGGCAACAAGAAACAGCTTTAAAGAATAAGATTTTATATGGCCAGAGTGAAAAAAACCCAAACCAAACCACATTAAGAATGGTGATCTTGCCAACCGATGGTCCTGAAAATAAGGCACAAATTCTGCCTTCCCTTCCCACGCCTGCACTGCAACCTGCAGGCTGAAATTTATGTTTGTTAAACAGTGTGGGATTAATCTCAGCCAGTGGTGTTGAGCTTGACCTCTGGTCTTGAATAAGCACTTATGTCCTCTTTGTAGCATGGGCAGAAGGGTGCTTCATCTTCTTCAACTAGTTACCTCTTCTTCAACGGGATGGATGATCCTTTGGGAGCCCCTGTTCCTTGCAACTGATTTTTTAGGACACACTCATCAAGTTACCTCTTCTTCAATGGGATGGAGATCCTTTGGGAGCCCTTATTCCTTGGAACTGATTTTTTAGGGAACACAAAGTGATCACCCAGCTATAGGATTACCCAGGATTGGTTTAACTTCAGATGGCTGAGACTTACCCTTGTACCCTATTCAGCTAAACAAAGTTTCCTCTAGCTCACGGAGAGAGGCTTTCCAGAGAGGGATAATCCCATTTTAAGGTGGGAGTGGTGGTGAATCACCCTGTAAAGTGTATTTCCATCTCTCTGCTGGCTACACTCAGTAGAATAAGGCTAAGAACCAGTTTAGCCCAGACAGCTGCCTATTAAATGCCTGAAGAGTGTATTCCCCATAGGGAACTGCTGTAGTTATCCTCTCATTGTGGAGGTTCATACAAGCCTTGTTCCCATCCTTTGCTTCAAATTAAGCCTGTTGGAGCTAAACACTTGTTCTCTAACATGCTAGATCTGGCAGCTGAAAAGCTGCCTTTTTACCTGAAATGACTGGATAAGCATCAAGAAAAAAAATAAAATTTAAAAAACCAAAGCAAGTCAGTAATAATGACCTTGTTTGAAATCCCTTACAGTCCTTTACTTTTTCTACTCTGCCCAGGGCTGTCTTGAGAGTCCTAGTTTTGATAGTGTCTAGATATTCAGATTTCAGCAGCCCCATAGCTGAGTTCAAGGAATGGAGCTCACCTTAAGTCCACTGAGAATAGAGCCAACATGGAGTCACTATGTCACCAGTACCATGTGCTAACTGTCTATAGATTTGTGTCCTATTTCCTCATGGTGCCTCTACTGCAATATCCTCATCACACTCTCTATATTTAAATATATATTATATATATAAAATGTATCTTTATATATAACATATATATATTTTTATATAAAATGTATCTTTATATATAACATATATATATTTTTATATAAAATGTATCTTTTTATATATCATATATATATTTATATATATCTATTTAAATCCACAACAACCTCCCATGTCCTTATCCTGTCCCTAGTGGCTCCATCTCATCCCTGCTAACTTTTTGGCAAGAGAAGGTACAAATGCAGAGACATGGATTTTGAATGGCAAGACCCTTAGGTAATGAAGTAGGTAAGTCTTATCTGTTCCTCCTCAAGGAAAAGAATTATTTTGACACCTTTCTCATACACCATTTTCACAAAATATAGAGGAATTTGCAGCATTGAGACTAGTGCTCCTCTGTCACCTGTTGCTGACTTTTTTCAGTGGACTCAAAATTATTGGGGGGAGGAAGGAAAAAAAGAATGGCAAGACAATGGACAAAGGAATTTATGGATTAATATACAGAATTTGCATGAAAGGAAAAATGTAAATACATAAGTGTTAGACTTCTGTATTTTTCATGCACGGAAATAAAGGCTTGAGATGAAAATCCATCCTTGTGGCTTACAGCATTCAGCTTGATTTTCAGTTCCTCTCCTCATTTATTAGTTTAAAATATCACCTTCAAGGTCAGATTGCCTTCAGGAGAGTAATATCAAAGGAAACATAATGGTACAAGCCAGCATATTAAACTGAATTATGTGGTGTACAATAACTTTTAAAGGGCATACCACACATAAAGCCTTTCAGAGAGAGGGGGAACATGAGATAGGTGCTCTCTGTTCTTTCATAAATCTAGGTAAATACCAAAATAAATAGAAGCTTAAGTGAGGCCTGAGTATGGGGCTTAGATTTTCAAAAGCAATTGACATTTCAAAGTAAAGGTGTATTATAGGAACTCCTATTACAGAAATGGTGTCTCTGTAGCTGTTTAGAGCTTGACAGCAAGCTTATAACACTGTTAGAGTCAATAGTCTCTTTTGGAAGCCTGGACCATAAGAGAGTAGGAAAGAAACAGCAACCGAAATTCAAGAGTAAGTTATAAAAGGGAGAAAACAAAAACATGAAGGGGAAAAAAAATTAAAGACATTCTATGTTGGAAAAGAGAATACCTGATCAAGTACAAGGAAAAGAAAAGTTAGTCCTTCCTTAAAATGTCTTATCTACAAAGCAGGCATGAAAAACTGAATACAAGGGGAAGCTGAGCAGAGAAAAAAGAAAGATTTTTTTTTCCTTCCCAGTTCTACTCCCAAGAGATGTTGGAATTACTTGAACAAAGTCTATGTATTCTTTCAGCATATCTCACTAGGACCAGTTATTACATTAAGAATTTGCTTCTCTATCCAAATTTTGCTGCTGCCGCACCAACACACACCTTGCATTGTCTAACGTGGCGTTCCTTCACCTTAATAAACATTATATATGTAAATCTGAGCTAAGTAAGTTCTTCTACATTTCACAGAATCACAGAATGTCAGGGAGTGGAAGGGACCTCAAAAGATCATCTAGTCCAACCCTCCCACTGGAGCAGGATCACCTAGAGCAGGTCACACAGGAACACGTCCAGGTGGGTTTTAAACCTCTCCAGAGAAGGAGAGTCCACAACCTCCCTGGGCAGCCTGGGCCAGTGTCTGTCACCCTCACTGGGAAGAAGTTTCTTCTCATATTTATGTGGAACCTCCTCTGTTTCAGCTTACACCCATTGCCTCTTGTCCTATCATTGGATGCCACCGATATTTCTTTTACTCTATGTGAAGAACACCAGACAACTTTGGAGGGAACTTCTGGAGAGCTTCAAAGCTAAATTATCCCCTGGAGATGTAGATTTTCTTCCACTGATTAGAAAAGACACACAGAGAAAGTGTAATCTTAGGCTTAAAACAGAATTAAAGCAGAGGAGTTCCACAAGTGTAGCCCAAGTGACTTGGCCAGGGCTGTGTGTGAAGAAAAATAAACTATGGTCAAACTTACCAGCAGTTGGCCAACCTTAATATTTTCCATTCCCTTTCTCTAGATAACTGCTGTCACTAGTATGAAGTTATGCACTCTGTATTATGATTATTTAGAGTTCATTGCTTATGTAATGATAATTATGTAAACCATGATAGCATTTTCTACTGGTACATCATTATGAGTAAACTGTGTTATTTTATGGGGTGACATTTTCAGATATTTAAGATGTCCTAAGTGCAGCACTGTTTTCTGCTATTAAAAGAATATAAATAAAGATACTAAAAAAATTAACTATTAAAAATATCAGCTTAATTTATGAAAGACAACATTGGAAAAACTGATTTCAGTACTTATCTATGAAGTTAATCCTATATTATATTAAAAGCTAAAAGTGAAAGAAACAGGAACTGTTTTTACTTTGAGTGGAACAGTGAATTTTATGGCATAACAGTAGAAAAAAACAAGCTGAAGAAAGCATGGTTTAGCTCTCAAAAGATTAAGTGCACATGCTATATACTGGCCAAACATAAATTGTGTATTTTAGAACTGGGAGCAGAAAAGGTTTCACTGGGTTTGGGTGTTCTGCTCTACTCAACACTTTGATTGACCTTCCGACCACCTTAGGACTGAACCACACAAACTATAAATCAGAAATCTAATCTTATTCCTGCTATTTTGGTGGGGGAAAAAGTAGATACAAATATACACACAAGTCACTGCTTGACCAGGATCTGCCTCAGAGGTGAAAATAGCACAAAAATTGCCTTTCAACAAAATTCAACCATTAGAACTATTCTCTTCAAAAGAGTGAAAGGTTCTTGTCTACATCTCATGTGGAACACACCTCAAAAGGAAAGGTTGATACCAATCTATTATATTTTTTTCCTTGAATATTATACACATGTCAAAGATCAGCTTTTAAATGAGAGGAGCTCTTCTATGTAATTAGAGAGGTAAAACCCTTTTCTCTTCTTTTAAAGCTCTTTAATTCTTTACAATCACAGGATATCTATTTTAAGATCAGACTTATTGCTGGTTTTGCATCGTTACCTGCCAAGAAAACTCCATCCAACAAAACCTCCAGAATCCTCTAGTGTTGCCAACCAATTGTCCTTAGGTGAGCTTTGGAGAGTTTTAAATGGAAACTTCAGTTTGGCAAAATCCTTGGAACATTTCGTTGTTTAATTAGATAGAAAAGTAAAAGGCCAATAATCTGGTAAATGGATAGGTGGGCTTAAAAAAACCAATTTTTTTAAAATATAATGAAAAAAATTGGTTATTCCTGGATGAGAAAGTCTTCTGGAGGCAGAGAGACTTGGGGAAATTACTCAAAAAAATGGAAGATCTTATTCCAACGCTGCTGGAGGACAGAATGACACTTACAAGTTGCCAGGACCTGAGCCAATGCCAAGCTCACCAGCTGTAGATAATCTGGCACCACTCAGGACATGGGTTATGTGAGATCATGAGGTACAGCTGGGGTCAGCCTTGCTGGTGGCAATGAAATGACCATCATTGTCCTACCACATCATTTTGACTCACTTCCCTCCCTTCTTAGGAGAAGAAGAGATTATGTACCTTTCATTATCAACTCTATCTTCCATTAATCCTCCAAGCTGAGAGAGAGGGGGGAAGGGAGGTTATTCCACCAAGCTTAGGCTACATCACAGTGCTACAGATCTTAAGCCTTAAGTGATTGGGATCAAAGTCATTTCTGGGAGGAGCACAGCAAAAATACTGGCTGAAGTTTGCAGACTTCAGACAGAAGAGAAGAAAGCAATGAAGTAAGAATCAAAAAGATCTGCTCCTCTTCCACAAAGCCTTACCTTCCTCTGTCAGATCCTGCCCTGAGAAGGTCTGTTCAAAAGGGTTTGTAACGATAGGACAANTTGGACCAGATGAGCTCTAGAGGTCCCTTCCAGCCTCAAATATTCTATGATTCTAAATGGAACCTCCCCTTCCAAGGCACAACCTATTCATAATGATTGACCAAGGACAACAGGGTGGAGCACTCTCAGCTGTGCCTCACCTTTTTGAATACTTTCAATTAACAATATTAACTAAGCCTACAATTTGTTGTAGTGATGGAGGAGCTGCACAGAAATAACTACATGTTATATATCTATATATATTACATATATAAAATATTATGTATAATATATATTTTTTTTGTCACAAGTATTACTGTGCTTCACAGTGGACCTTGATTTTCAAGTAGGGCTGTAGATAAAGAACCTTCCCAAGCTGTGTAGCTGAACAGTTCACTGCCTACCCATGGAGAGTAGTGATATTTGGCCCATTAGGAGATTTATGGGCCTGTGAGGAAGAAATCTGTAAAGGTCACGAGGATAACTAGTTGCCATGGATGCAGAGAAAGCAGACATTTTTTTGTCATGTCTTTGTGGTGTTTTGGAGTCTGAATTCCTTTGAAAATGGAGAGAGGATTTAGTTGCATTGAAGATGATGAGAAGAAGATTTAGTAGCAGGTCTCTTGAGCATTGAGGTTTCCCAGTAATAAACTCAGGGCATCAAATCTGTTCTGTCACAAAAGAAAAAAGTGATAACATATTCCTTTGATTTATTACTTTCTACCTAATCTCCAAACAGCACTGAAGTGGGACTAAGATGGGACACAAACCTTGAAATGAGCTCTGGGGATGGGGTTATGCTTCAATCTTAAAAAATTCCAATGAGTAGAACAGGATTTTCAATGGGACTTATCCAGGCAAAGCCTGAGGTCAACTGCTGCCTAACCAATAATATTTGTCAGGAATTCTGACTTTCTCAAAAGGTAAATAGACCAAACCAACCAGATAGACACTAAGCAACTGAAAGCAGCAACTGACCTGAAGTCTGTATGACTAATAATCACAGAACTTATATTAAATTCTGTTACACATAGATTAAGTTCCCTTTCAAATTATCACTATTTAGGTTTCATGGTAGCTCTGGGGGTAAGGATATTTTCTGCTCTTTTTTTTACAGCTGGAAAACCAAGCAAAACACAATAAATGGTGACACTAAAGCTGAGCACTCTCCAGAGCAAGGGTTGTATCAGAGCTCAGAAGAAAGCTGCCCCTTCCTATTGTGACTCCTGCCCTCCCACTTTCTTGCCTTTCTCTTGTTTATAAATAGAGTTATCCCAGTGGAAAAGGCATATGTGTAGTAGAGGATAACTTAGAGCAGCTCTTGGGCCAAATTCATTCATGATGTAACCACGGTGACGCCAATGTGGGTACTCTTGAGAGGCATTTATTCCTTGTTTACTCCTCCAGATCTTCTGAGCATGAGAAATGACTGAATTAAATAACTTAATTTCTTTCCGTGTGCAAATTCCTTAATCTCTCCTGGAAATTGTTCTAGTGGTGAGTCAAACAGCTCCTTATTAAAGCCCATGAGACCTTATGATCTAGTGGAGGAAACAAAAGGAATAAATATATTATAAAAAGCCAGTTTATACTCTGGTAAAAGGCATGTTAACATGTTACATTTCATGTACCTGAACAGAAAGACAGAAGCTGCATTTTATTCAAGCTTCTGGAGGAACTGAGAAAGAAATCTTGAAGCAAAGATGTGATTCAATAACAATGTCAGGGTTTAACAAAACCTGCCTCCTCTTTTGTACTGTACTTCTCTGACTGTCCACAATGTATTTAGAGAGTGGAAAAAATAGCACTGAAAAATTCAATCCAGCCTCACAAGGATTTACATACACCTGGGAAATTTGGGTCGGTGTGAAAGAGACTAAAGGAAATTATTTTACTGCTCAGCAAGTTCCCAGCTACAAGATGTTTTCCTGTCAAAAGTACAGATATATCAAGATATATGCCTTGATATAAAGATATATGCCTTCAGATTGAAGGCTGCAATCTGAAGTCAGTGAAAAGTCAGTGTAAGGAGTATCCATAGATCAAATGATGAAGAAGGGCAAAGGAGATGTTAGAGGAGCATGAAGAATGATCATGATCATCTAGGTGATCCTGCTCTGGCAGGAGGGTTGGACTAGATGATCTTTTGAGGTCCCTTCCAACCCCTAACGTTGATTCTGTGATTCACCTGGTAATGAACAGTGGATGCTTTCTTTTTTTTCCTTTTCTTCTTCTTTTTTTTCCTGGAAGGAATTTTTTGCAGAGAGAGAAGGGGCAGAAATGGAATGGAATGGAGACTGGGAAGAAACCACCAGTGCCATCACAGCCAGACCTGCACTATCACCAGCAAGCAGAGACCATATAAATTTAATCAAGGAAAAAGAAATGTCTACACACTTCTCACAACTCTATATTGCACAAGCTACAAAATGCAAAATCTTCCAGCAGCCTATAGTAAAACACAAAACCCCAAACCCATAAACATCATACTGAGACATAGGAAGAGGTCAGGAGTATTTCCAACATGGTTATTTATAGATATAGGTATATATTTATACAGGTATAGGTATATATTTATACAGGTATAGGTATATATTTATATATATCCTCAGATTACTCTGTGCATAGACTGTTTAGAGGAAACGGAGAAGAAAAATTAGAAAGCTCATAAGAAATGCCCCATTTGGAAGTCAAGTAAGAAATTTTACGCGTGTGAACAGGAACAATGAGTTGTGATCACACCATTTGAACTTTATCAGTTATCAATCCAAAAGAATGATGGGAGACAAATCAATGATTCTAGTATATCATATACAAAGAAAATTACAAAATACTTCCTGAATGTATTTAATTTTGCTCTAGCTTATTCAATTATGATAAGAACGGGTCCTGGTTTAAGCAGTTTGCAGGTTAGCAGAGAAGAGGTAGAATTCTATTAGTCATTTGGCTGTGGGATCAACGACCTGGAGCAGATTCAAGCACTTTTATGCTTTGGGAACAAAGATGAGGCATGTCCTCAAAATGCATACAACAGTCCTTCAGCACATTTTAATTAATTGTTTGTGGTCATTATTTCAGTTTGACTTTGCTCTTGCCACATGGTTTGGACAAACTCCTGTTGCACGGGCTAAAAATTGATTTTCTCTTCTAAAGAGAAGCATTGACAGCTATTTCCAGTCCTTTCTTTTCACACAGGCCCTGGTTTGTCACTCAATTATGGATTATTCTAACTTTGCCTTTTGTTTTGGTTGTAATTTCTAGTCGTATTGTTTCACTGTGCTGCCTGTGGTTTGGGGGTTTTTTTCTGTAAAGAAAACAAACCAATCAATTCTAGCAACTCTGTGGGCATGAAATGTATGGGTTGATTATTGGAGTGCAAGCTTCTATGGAAAGACAGGCATTCAGGGAGTCTGAAATGGCTTTTAGGGCAATCAGAAAGGCAAAGAAAAGGATCAATAAGAGAACCTCCAGGTGCTTGTCCACAGGACTCAGTTATCTGTTCTTGAAGGGTGAAAACTGCACCATCTAACTTCAGTCATGTGCCTCACCTGGCAAAGCCACCTGGGTAGGGTTCCTATCTAGTTTGCTAAAAATAAAATAAAATTAAATAATAAAATAAAATAATTAAATTAAATTTAAATAAAAATAAAAATAAAATACAAACTCAGAAAATAAAATAGTATATGTGAATTATGAAGAAAGAGGAAATCCAGGACTGGGAGGTGAAATAAGCAGCCAAACTCTTTGAGGTTATGGATGCACTTTGAGTGGGACTTGGCTTGCATGTTAAGACAGCTTCATTTAAGCATTTTAATATGCAGACTGGATGTAAATCTCAGCATCTATGAACTTGGTAGATGCTCCTAGGTAGAGATGTCCCTCCTTGTGTAGGGAGGTTGGACCAGATGACTTCTAGAGGTCCCTTCCAGCCTCAAACATTCTATGGTTCTATGCATGGTACAAGCAACCTTGGGAGAGTAGGCAGTTAATTCAGCCAATAAATTATATGTCTAACATGCAGTGATGCAATTGATCCCCAAGGAAGCCTTTTTCCCCTGAATAGAGCCCAGAAAGGTTCTCTTTGCTGAAACACGTATTGAAAGCGCCTGTTGGATTCAATGGGATTTGAGGCTGCAGATTAACAGCAGCAGAATTAATGACTCCTGGAGAAGGGCAAGAGCAGTTTTTGGTGCTGACCTCAGAATCCTCCCACCATCCAATGGGTGTTTGCACCTCTTATTATGGTAGAAGGTGTTTAAGAATTATCAAAATCTTTAAAATGTGATTTTTTAGTGAGCCTTTCAGAAAACAGGTTGTTGGTAGTAATATAATATAGTATAATATAACATAATATTATATATTAGTATAGTATAATATAATATTAAATTAACATAATACAATATAATATATA
>VYZX01021606.1:0-72500 GCA_013401335.1 Brachypteracias leptosomus
TTTTTTTTTTAATTTGTAAAATTAGAAATTGACCCTCTAACCTCTCTTTTTGATGCAGCTTTTCACTATCTACATAATGAGTAACTATTTCTATGCCATCTCTCTCTTTTCACATTATTTTCTGTATTTGATAAGTGAATCATAACAGACTCCCTGTCTCCATTTGCACTGTTCTGTATTCAACTTTATATGAGCCCCTTACTTTATCACTGTATTAGCCCAGTTTTGATTAACAAAAAGCAGCCACAACAAAGTCTGTCCTAAATTGGGAATTATTTCTGTTTTCTCCCTGTTGTAAAACAGTAACAGATCAGTTTCTGGATGGATCCAAGTAAGATCTCATCATCTTCTTCTTGGCTTCATCAGCAGATTGAGAGGTTCCAGTAGGCATCTTTGTCTCTAGGGAATTCAGAGGCAGAAGCATTTTCTGAAGGACTGGTGTTTGCAGTGGTTCTCCAAGAAGGCAGTGTGAGCCTCACCTCCAGGCTGACAGAGGCGGGTGTGCTGAGCAGTGACAGCCTGCCTGCCTTTAACTGAACAGCCTGGAGCTGGGACTCCTTCAGGTGTGAGAGATTCAGGTATAATTCCCACCTCTGCCCTAAAGGGGTTAATTTCTTCCTCTCCCGCGCTTTCCGTAGGAGTGGTCTGATCACCGGGGCAAAGGACACATACATCATTAGTCCCCTAATGTGAACAGAGAGCTATGACCAAGGGGTAGGAATAGAGGGAAAGGAAAGATCTTACACTAATGGCAGCCACTTCCCATGAGAGCCCACCACAGCAACCACACTGAAGGGGTGCAGAGCTGTGTCAGAAAGGCAAGAAGCAGGACTGCAAAAGGAAGGCCCTCAGCCTTATGCAGGCTAAGGCAGTTGTGGTGCTAGGCAACAATTTAATGAGGAGCCCAGATCTGATGGTGGGTGATAGGAGCTCTGGGACCATGCTGGTTAGGAGGAGCCCTCAGAGATGCTGAGCTGGGGAAGCCTTATAGATCCTGTGGGCAATGTAGAAGGCATTTGCAGAGACAACATGTGAGGCGCTTGATAAGCACAGCAAGACTGGGTGGGAATGGACAGAGCTTTTTAGATCTTAGTTTGGGGATAAACAGTTAAATGCTGCCCAAACTCTGCCTTAGGCATCTCTGTCTGGGTCAGGTCCTGGCCCTACACATGACTTAGCCACATGTCACCTGCAAAGTCAGAGTTCTCCAAGATACAGCTCAGTGCTTTCACTCTAGGAGCATATTTTAGCTGCATTCTTTCTCTGCATTTGGAAATTTCACAAACCCCAAACCACACTGCTGCTGTCCTCAAAGTGTGGTTTGTGGAAGCCACGGATTCCCCGCTTGGCTTTCACAAAGACTGCTCATCATATAATAATCGTCTTAGCATAATAATTTAAAAAATTGTAATGGGTTTGGATTGTGTTGGTGCTATTTTGTTTAGATGAACATACATCTGTAATAAAGGACTGCATTTGTGTTCTGCATTATGTCATTTGAAATAACATGAGCTCTGTAATGGCTACTTAATTGAATAAAAACTATGGGTAAGCACTAGTCTTTTATATTTGATCTGACATTCCTTGGACTTAAATTTCCTACACAACAGGAGTAATCATATAGTTGGGACACAGAGAAAGCGATTACATTATCGAGGCACAGCAAGAAGGGCTGTTAGTAAATGAATTATGGCTTCTTCAGCAGCAGGGCTATTCTTTAATGTGAAGTTCAGGGTGCATCTTGCAAATACAGTCTTAATATACAGTGAAACATAATGAAGAAATAGTGAACTGGCATGAAATCTGGATTAATTGTGGCTGCCCCTGTCAGACAATTTCCTTTTTATGAAAACGTGTTTGCATCACAGATTCAGTGCATGTTCCCAGGCGAGGAGAGCTTTCTCACTCCTCTGTCTTGCTGTATATTGATCCTTTGTTCGTATCCAAGGTGGCAGTTTTTAATTTCCTTTCTCACCACTAACTCATACTTTTCAAAGACCTATCTGGATATTGCTGAGGTGAGGAAAGGAGTTCAATTCAGCCAGGAACCTCAATAAGATGGGTGAAAGAGGATATTTAAACATTCCAGGTATTTTAACATGGGTCTTTTAACTTTCAGATACTCACTGAGCTCTGTAGTTAAGTGACACTATCTAGCTGGGAGTAACCAAGTCATGGAAAACAAAATTTAAATTAGGTAGATACCTGTGCTGATAAACCAAAAGTTCCTGTAGGTAACAGGAAAGATTATTCAGAGCAGTACATTTTGCAGGAAACAGGGTTATCACTCCCACTGCACACACCCACACCCTCCCCAGACACATCAATACTTCTGCTCCAAATTACTGTCAGATTGTCCCAAAAGACAATAACCTACAGTTGAATGATCAGAACAATTGCCTGACCCTTAGAAATCCTTTGTTCACATCATTGACTGGACCGTAAAATAGCCTGTAGAAGTAAACAGCAAAAGAGGCTATTAGAAGTAAAAAAACACCGTCAGGGAGCACAGGAATGCCCAAATGAGAAAAACAGCAGAGGATGTGAATGCTATCAAGTTAAACTCAGAAGGCCAAGCCAAATCCAGCCCATGGCTTGCTGAAGGTACAGAGCTATAAATGAAACACCCTTCAGACTGGCAGCCTACTGGAGAATTGTGGGGATGTAGGGTGGAGAAGGTCTTGCCAAAAGTAGAAGTGAATCTTGCATTAACGCTCAGAGCAGAGGCTCCCATAACAGGGGTCTTTGTCGTAATACATCAACCTGAGGAATTAATCATAAAACCGAAATATCAGTAGAAGAGAATTTGGAATAACCTGGCAAAATTAGTAACAACAGATTGCCTGGACTGGATGAGGTTCACCCACATCTTGCAGAGGAGCTCAGATACACAGCGGCTGTCTTGTTCAACCCATTGCTCACGCTGGCCTCAATTCCAGGGGAATAAGTGGTGGTAAATTAATAGCAGATTTTAGAAAGAGCTCAGAGATTTACAAAGACTGTCTTCATTAGGTAGCTCAAGAGAAGCTACGATATGGTGTAATGCAGCTGTAATAGATCAACACTAGCCTGACAGCAGCTGTGATTCACAAATCTGAGGGACTAAACAGGTGGGTAATGGTAACCCAGGTGCACCTGGATTTTCAAGAAGTTTTCACAGTACTCTCATGAATGCCTCTTAGAGAAGCTAAGTGGTTTAGGAGCAGATGGTCAGGTCCTTTTACAGAAAGACAACTGGTTAAGGGGCAGGAGCTGAAAAGGTGGGATGGAATGTCTAGTTCTCACAGGAGTGAGGTGTCACCAGTGGGACTCCAACAGCGTATATGTTGTGCAACGTTCTCAAAAATCACCTGAAAAAAGGGATGATGAAAAGTGAGGTGACAATTTCAGTGCTTTCTACATGAAAAATCCCATTCTTTGCTCCTTAGTTTTACAGAAGTCTCACTGAGACCCAAGGGAAGAGGAAGGTCATGTCTTGGCCATGATGAGAACACCGGGAGCCCTGACTGCCCCCATCCACTTCTGAGACTCTCCACTCTGCCCAGGGCTCTATGTCAGCTCCCCAGGGCTGTAAGCCATTGCCCAAGTGACTCCACAGCAGGGCTGATCTCCAGCTCCCCGTAGCCCTACCCCATGCAGCCATGGTCTCACCAAGCTAGGCCCCTCCCCGGGCCTATGTCCTGGTGTTGGCCCATCCCAAAGGAGGTATCTGATGCCCAAGGCTGGAGCTGCCCAGGTGTTCCCTGGCTGCCCTGCTTCTGACTGGAGTTCCCACAGTCCTGGACCCAGGGAGCTGCCAGGTCTACTGTGCCCTGCAATCTCCCTGTCCACATTAGGGATCTGTCCCTCAACATATCCCAGTATCTCTCTCAGGGAGGAAAGAGGAATGTAAATAGCTTTTGGTCATATATATGAAGGTCAAAGGCCCCATGGAAACAAGTGACATTTCCCTCCCATGGTTTATTTGCCCTCAGTCACCCAAGTTGCAAATCAACACAGCTCAATGCCGTGCTTTGAGCTCAGGAAGTTAGAAGGATCCCCCAGGCAGGTCCAGGCGGGTGCAGCAGGGTCCCCGCTGGATTCCTTATGGCAGAACATGCCCATCCAGCTGCTCATTGAAACGTGCGTCAGTCGTGGCTCTGTCATCTGCTCCAGCCCCGGCACAGTGCCTCAGCTTGCAGCCTGCTTGAAATTGCTTCAAAGTGCATCGGCCGAACACGGCAGCCAAAATATGTCAGTGAAAGCATCTGCCGGAGTATGCAATGAAGGTGGACGGGTGGAAGGAAATCCTCTGAGCAAAAGAGGAGCACGGCTCGGAAGGGAGAAAAGGGAAAGCACTGCTGAAACTTACTGAGCCATCTGAAGGTGATTTCTCTTTGGTTCTTCAGACTCCTCGCATCTGGCCTGTTTCAGGGCTCACGCCTCAAAGGAACACAGGCTCTCTGGCCTGGCTCCTGCCAGGAGATGTTTATGCAGCTGGGTGAATCCTACCTGCAAGATGATACTTCCCAAACACTGGTCCAAAGCCCACTGGATCCCAAGGAACCATGCTGCAAAGTAGTGGCATTTGCATGTGAGATGGCAAGCATTGCCAATGCCCATAGTCCCTGCTCCTCTGTCTCAGAAGACCAGCTGAAGTGTGACACAGTTTTACCTTCATGAAAACCAATGCTTGAGGGGCATGTGGAGAAGGGAGGACATGATACTCATCCAGGATGTATAACGGCCTACATTTGGGACATGACTGTGGTGCACATCTAGCTCTCCATGGTGGTGCTTTTGTGTAGGCATAGCCAGAGGCATCTGCATCTTGAGAGACATCTGAGGTGCCCTCTGCTACCTTCGATCATTACCTGCTGGCTCCCACTTTAGACCTGGTGGCTGACTATGGAAACTTCCAAAATAAAGTCCCAGTGGTTCAGTTGATTCATCACTGAAGACTGTTTGGACTACGTTGCTGAGGCTCCCTTAAGACCCACATGCTAGCAGATGCCTTGCAGCAAGAAGCTTCTTAAGGTGTCTCCTGATAGTCAGCAGTTTACTGTGAGGCAGCAAGAGATGCTCAGATCCCAGTGTCATCTCAGTGCCATGGCAATGCAAAAACACCTTTATGTCTGTTATTGACCATTTGCCACTCACCAGGTCACTGGACAGGACTGGGCTGGCCCACTACTTGCTTGCAATGCTAAGGGTTATGACAAACCTCAGATTTTAATTATGGTTTCACCTAAATTAAATATTCTTTTATCAATATCAGCTCTATACACATGCTCAAAGCCTGATGGGAAAAAAAGGAGAGTGTATTATTCATATGATTAAATTAACACTTAGACATCTATCTCCTGTAAATATTCAAATGCAGATATCCTTCCCAATCTGAAATCAGCAGAATTGACTTGTGTTGGTTTGTACAATCAAGATGATCTTCACAGTGAAAAGATCTTGAAACTCATCCTAAAAAGAGAAGCCATGCCACTTTTAGTCCATTAAAGTCCAGTCATGAATGGGTTATTTAGCTCAACTCCTAAATTGTGGCAGTGATATTTTTTTTTAATCCCTAAACTCTCCCTGACAGATGGTCTCCTGCCTTTTAGTATCTCTAGCGATGGTGAGGCTAAAACCTTCCTTGGCAGCTTGTTCCATGGCTGAACTTTTCTTAAAGCTATAAAGGTTGGTTTGTACTTAACCTAAATCCTCCCTCATGCCATTTAGATTAATTTGTTCCATACCAGCTATACCCGGTTTCCCTAACCTTATCTCATAGGTCTCCTTTTCCAACCCTTTTCATAATTTTTTGTTATTCTCCTTTGAACTCTGCCAGTGTAGCTGTATATACTTGCAATGAAATGCAGCCATCCAAATGAAGCATAACCAGTGCCAAGCACAGCAGCGTAATTATCTTGACTATTTTACAAGTGACAATCCCCTTACCACAAATTTACATGACTTTTGGCTTTTTTTGTGATAGCATGTTGTTGGCTTATAGTCAGAACACCATTTCCCATGAATACGGAGCATCTCTACGATCTCTCTGTCTAGTCAGGATTTTCCCCTTCTCTTCTACAAGAGACTATATTGGCTGTAAAACACTTTTCTTAATTTTATGGTCCCACTGCACTGCTGCAATACCATGATGATACAAAAATACAGGTAAGCGTCTATATCTGTAGTTCTTTGGCCTTCAAATCAGGCAGGATTTGTAATTGGTTCAGATTTTTTTTGGTGCTTTCCCTTTTCCTATTACCAAATTATTAGTCAGGTGCAGAGGCTTCAATGATCTCTAAATCAACCTTTCTTGGAAGCTCAGAATATGTTTCAGTGAATTCCTTTTTTATTCTCAAAAGTTATCTTGCCTTTACTTGTGATGACTAATTATTTGATAAGTCTGAATATCCATATCTAAAAATAGCTCTTGATATAAGCCTGAGGACTCTTGCCCCTTCTCAGTATGTTGTGATTTAATGCTGTTTCACAAAGGCCAAACTGATACTATTACTCATTCAGTAGTAGTTTGCACCATAAATATTCTCACTGAAGTCTTCAGGACTAACATGACAGAGGGAGGGTGCATGAGGGGATGATCCATTGGCCTTACTAAGTACACAAAGTATAGAGACTTCCTGTACTTAGTGTGTAGCTTTTGGAAAAGAGATTTCACTGTTTTTCTGTAACCATTGTAATTTTTTGGGACCCAAGTCCACGTTTAATATAGTGACTAATATAAAAAAATAACTACAATATGGTGGCAATGATTAATAACAACAACAATAATAGCTACAGGAAGGGGAAAACTGACGCACCTGCAGGAGACTGGTGTCTCTCCCAAACTCATTAAAATGGTTCAGATCACACACACAAGCCACAGTGACACATTTCTTTGTGTAGTGTGGGCACACCTACAGTCCTCCTCCTGGTGTGGCCAAACTCAGTTGTGGTGGCAGCAAACTAGCTTCTCTCTGCAGCAGAGACCTTGATGGTCCTGTTTCTGCTTTGCCCAGAGTTGGTGCAGTCCCACTTTCCCCACTTCTGCACAAGTGATGCCGTGCTGTCTGCAAGCCAGACGTGGGAATTGTGTCTGGTCCCCACCTAAATGTCACATGGAGATACATGGTCCTCCTTTCTAGCAATATGTTTATTTCTTTGTTTCTTTTTAACCTCTGATTATCAGATAATTACACAGAACTCAGCCTGGTCCTGCAGAGCCTTGAGGTGAGCCTTCCTTGCAAGGGAATTTGCTAGCTGGTGGGAGTGCACGTCTTCCTGCCTGTTGGGCAGCTGGCTGACCTGAACAGGCAAGCCTCATTGCCAGAATACCAGGCAGGCAAAAAATAAGCACCAACTTCAGTCGTTTCAGTTGATCAGCCACAGGGCTATGGAGTCAATGCACTTCCCAAAATCTCAGAGTGGTTCCAGAATCAGGCATCCCTTGTTGGGCCCCAGCAACTGGGGAAGAGGACAAAGTGGATACTCTGGTGGGAGATGGTAGCAAAGCATGGGAGCAGGGGTGAGTGAAGGTGATTACTGTAGTGGAAAAGGAATGATTTTGGGAAAGGTGAAGGGAATGTGTACTGACAGTGTATATTAAGGAGGAGGCTTAGAGTGTGGGTAGAGAATTACAGCAGGAAGGGTGGGTGGAGGGGGAATAGTGGTGGGGTAGGGAGGTGATTGCCCAATGTTGATGTTGAAGAGCTGGATCATTTCATTTCCCACTCACTCTCTTGCTGATATAATGAATTACTTAGATATTTGCCATTCAGTTATGTAAAACTAGACAATATAGTGTTGTCTTTAGGGTATACCTGGGCAACATTGCAACCACTGAGGCATTGCAACGTATTCAAGTTACGCAAGGCAATTGGCAGGCTTTTAGGGATCACAGCTGTGCTGTGCAAATTCTGTCTTAGAATTAAAAATAAAAAACTCAGTATTTGATCAGTCATCCTGTAGTTTGCCCTCTAGGTTTTCCCCTTACATATGATTCCTACAGTCTCTGGAGAACACACAAGACATCTCTTGCGTCTAGGGCTTAAAAAGTGGATTGGGAGACATCATATTTGGAGAAATTAAAATCATTATTCAGAGGGAAAGCAATTTTATTCCACTAGAATTCTTCTGCCATCAATATTCCCCTGATCACAGAGGCTTTTTCTTTGCAAAAGGTAAGTTAAGGCAATCAATCTTTTTTATCTAGAAAATGGATAAAATACAATTTGGAGGTAGATAAACACAGAAGTCATTTTCCACTCAACATTAGCTCACATCTCAATGGACATTAGACCTGCATTTATTGAAAGATAGGTTATTGCCTGGGACATTGGGATTTTAATAGAATGGAACACAAACTCCAGTTTATTGACATCTGCTGCATAGCAAAAAGATGGATGATTAGCTCCTCTATTTCTTTTTCAGGATTGCTGTGCAGATACACACAAGGGAAAAGCATGCATTATGCATCATATTCTATACACTTTTATACAAAATAAGTAAATGGTTGTTTCATAGTTAAGGAAGCACTTTCCATTAATGTAGGCTTTTCTTGTCATTAGACAGCTACCTACATTTGCTCTCTTCTTACATAGGTACTTGAGTTAGTGCCCACCACCTGAATTAAAAGTACATTATCTTGATTCTGTGCTGCACGTTGAAATTGTAATCCTGCAAGCTTTGTAGTCAATAAGACTAATTTAAACAAGTAATTTTCAATATTATCTATGATTTATAGCTGCCAAAACTTCAAGGTTAAGGCTAGCAACAAAGGAAAAAGAGTAAAAGTAAAAAGAGTAAAGGAAAACCTGAAAGACTCCAGTGAGAAGGGGAATTCTCTTGGTGACATTTTTTTGTCTGCATAGAAGTAGACAATTCTCCTTTGAGGAAACAAACACAATATGATAAACATCCCTTTTTCATCTACACAGCATTCCTTCAGTGCCAATGCACAGTCAGAACTCTGGCTCAAATGCACACCAGCGATGTGCAGCTGCTACACAGGAAAGCAGACACTGGAGAACAGTCCTGAGTGCACTAGTGGGACTCACACTTCTGCCCTTCAATTTTATTTGCATCGCGTGCCACCTCACTGGCCAGCAGCCCAGCAACATGGAGCAGGGGGCTGGGCTGTAGGGCTGCAGCACAAGTGAGGCTATGCTGCATAAAGGTGTGATAAAACTCTTGGATCTGCTTCCCCACTGCTAGTACTAAAAGTTATCACCTCAAAATTTATCGCTCTCTGTCTGAGAGGCTCCTAAAACTCAGTCTCCCAACAGCCTGCTCTTGCTGGTGGGTGCAGCATGGGTGCAGGCACAGGTGGGCAGCCTCCGTGGGGTCTATTGTGTTGATAACAAAAGAGATCCCAAAGTGTGTGTATGGGGAAGCATCTGCTTCATTCAAAAGGATATTCATCAGAAAACTTTGAAGATATCACCCAGTGCCCTTTACAATTCACATCACTGCAGAGCAGCAGCCTGCTTGCCAGTTCTGGAGTGTCCTTCTAGCTTTCTGCCTTAGAAATACCTGATAATATGTAGGTGATGGATCTAAGGCTTGTAAATATGCCACTGAACAATCTTTTTCATCTCAAAAATACAAAACTATGTGGCCAAGGAAGACACATTTACACAGAAAGTTGATTTCCCAGCTGCTGGGAGTCTTTCAGGAAGCGCCTCACGCTTGTGGCGTGAATAGGCAGAGGCGCTTGGTGTTGCTTTTTCTTTGTCCTAGCAACCACATTTCACTCTCTTGATTTTCCTGCTCTTGCTAAAAACATTCCCCAATGAATAGCTTTTCTGTTGATACACTACAGATAAAGCTTAACTGGGCTGCTGGAGTCAACATTATTATTATTTTCAGACAATAGGCCAAGACCTCTGATGCAAATCAGCTTTAAAAGGTTACTTTTTGTTTGCGCACTTTAGACTATGTTATTCTCTCTCCTGTGAATCCATTTCATGTGCTCTGTCAGCAGCGGTATTCTTTAGGTGAGATGATTAGTCAAGGCCAGTTAATTCCCTTTGCTTGTCTCTTCTCTGACAAAAGCTAACCTGTTGATTTCTACTGAAAAACATCTTAGCATGTTGGCATTTAGGAACACTTGTGTTAGTGAGCTTAGGGGTTAAGTATTATTATAAAGGCTACTTTCCAGTCTGATAATTTCTGAAGAAGCAGTCATTTTTGTCATTTTGTCTCCTTACAATATCAGTCAAATTAAAACAAAAGCAAGACTTGCCAAACTTACATAAAGCTGGATCACACTTCAGACTGTATTTTTGTGCATTATTAAGTTTACTGAAGTCTCAGGGGATGACATTTGCAAAAAACAAGCACCATTTAAAGTCATTGGCACTTAGGCACTTTAATCTCCTGGGTGCTTTTGCAAATCCTTCACAGACTGTGTAAATGTGCCATATTCAACTGCAGCAATTCCATGATGGATGAGGCTTCTGCTGAGCAGGGAGGTTTAGCAGTGCCTCTCTTCATAGTGCATTTCACTGTTATTAACAAGCTCTCACCTGAAGCAAAATAAATCTGACTTAATTTGCACCAGCTTCCAGTTATTAGCCATCCATTTACAAACATAGCTGCAGTGACATCTGATTGTTTTTTGATATCTCTGTTGCATCAAAAATAAAACCAAACAAATTCTGTCTTGTTATATATCTATGTTTATTAGCAGTTGTGCAAGATATGCCTGCAAGGAGAGTTTTCAGAAAGAACCAACCTTATGGTGTTTTCCTCACTACTGTTTGAACTAATCTCAAACCTACTCTGTCTTGAAAGCTCAGAGCAGTGGTGCCTGTAATTTCTGGCAGGTGCAATAGTGTTGCTGAGGTACAGCTACTACAGACATCTTTCTGGGACTGCAAAGTGCAAGATGAATGTTAGGTGTCTGCATTCATCAGGAGAAGAGCACAGCAGCCTGGTAATCTTCATGCCTGTGAATGTGCTCCTGTGAGCTCTGTGCTGTATCTGCTGTATTAGAAATGGCTGAGCTGGGTGAGGGAACATATTCTCAGCATCTGCAGTTACATGGGATGCATCTGCTCAGTCGAGTCCAGCTTTAAAGCAGTACTCTGGAGGAACAGGACATTTTTCTAGTACTGAAATTCCCTTTTCTGGAGGGCAAACCAAGCTGCCCCATTGCCTATTTAGATCCTGCTGCAGGCTTCAGTGGCTTCAGAAAGCCACCTTGCAACACAGCCTTGAAATTATCCAGCCTCTTTCTCCAGCAAGAAGCTCACCTCGGCTTGGTCCTATGGAAAGAGCTCCTGACTGAGATAGAGAGGATTTTATTCCATTTCCAGAAGGAGTTGATCCAATCCATTACTCCTGCATTATTTATATAGCATCTACATTCACTACAGCAGTGCTTATGTTAGAAATGCTTACGTGATACCAGATGTGAATAGTTAATAGACTGGAAAGGCACCACTTAATGGAGACTTGTAAACACATCTAATAAATCCCTCAACAACAAAGGCCAGGCATTGGAAGTGCACTGCTTGCAAACTAGTTTTCACCAAACTTGGAAAAAATGAGAAATTAGTAAATGATACTGAAGACATCATTTTCCAGTATCTTAAGGGGGCCTACAAAAAAGCTGGGGAGGGACTTTTTAGGATGTCGGGTAGTGGTAGGACCAGGGAGAATGGGTCAAAACTAGAGTTGGGTAGATTCATATTAGATGTTAGGAAGAAATTCTTCACAGTGAGGGTGGTGAGACACTGGAACAGGTTGCCCAGAGAGATGGTGGAAGGCCCATCTCTGGAAGTTTTTAAGAACAGGCTGGATGGGGCTTTGAGCAACCTGATCAAGTTGAGAGGTGTCCCTGCCCATGGCAGGGGGGTTGGAACTAGATGATCTTTAAGGTCCCTTCCAGCCCTGGCAATTCTATGATTCTATGATGTGAGGCTGTTATTATATAACCAAAGATATTTATGACTTCAGTTTCATAGCAATTTAGGGATTTTCATTCTACAGTCAAAAATCAGTCGGTAATTGTGAGAAAGTGATAATTTTTACAGAATCTTTTTTACTCTAACTCAAAAAGAAAGTAGGAAAAGAGCTCATTGCTACAGCCTGACACTGTGCTTCTGTGATTAACCAGGACCAAATATTTTAGAGAAATCTGTTTCTCGCCTACATGCAATTTCTTTCAAAATACTCTGTTGAACAGAATAACTGCATTATTTTCCCATTTAGTGCAGCATGAGAGGCTCCATGTTCAGCTGAAGTTTTAGAAAAGTGTACCGTATCTCTGATACCTACCTTGGTAACAGCTGCATTGCTAAAATAAGAAGCAAGTTTCTGTTTCTTGGATTAGAAGTGTGCTTTTCCCCCCAGGTTTCTGTTTTTTTAGCTTAGTTTACAGAGTCATGTAGAAAGCACTATTTCTCCTGCAAAAAATGAGGAGCTACCTTTTAAAACTTTCTTGACATGTTGATGGATGATTGTCTTTGTACTTCAGTAATGGAACAATTTAAGTAATTGGGATTTTTTTCTGGGCGCTGGGCTATAACCCTTGTCTTTTGTCTTGGAACTGTTACACTTAGTTACACAGAGTGAGGAGAAATATGGGAGTAAAACCTTTTCTTAGCTATGGTATTTAACTTCAGACCTTACAGGATTATCTAGTTAAGTTCATTAACTAAACTGTCAGTCAGAGAACAGGTTATTTTCAGCTCTCTTCTGCAGACAGAAAGGATGCTAGACGTGAGATATTTAGATACGAGGTGAATTTCTGGCCAGTGCATCCAACTGTCATGTTTAGCTATATGTATTGCCCATGTGGGTACAAACACATGTAAAATTTGAAAATTCTGGAAGACAAAAGGATTTGGATTTGATATTTTGATGCATACAAAATCTGCATTTCAAATCAGAGCTCTAATAATTTCTCATGCGCAGGTGTTCAGTTCTTTTAGAAGTATGTGCATGACCTTTAAAAGAAATTGCTCTTTGGAGAACCCTCTTGAGTAGGTTATTTCTGCTTTACAAATGAAGCTTAGTTCAAGGTCCAGGGGAAACTATGGGAAGTATATTCACCAAGCAGTCATTTTCTCTAATTGAATTCCTGAAGAGGAATAGCTGGAGGAACTGGTGGCTGATCTGTTTGCCTTGGCATCTGGCTAAGGAGAAATGAGTGACAGAGATCTTTGGCAAGATAGATACTGCTTTTCTTGGGTGAAAATAAGGCACAACATGAAAAATAGGGTACCCTTTAGAGAAGTATAGTTCCCTTCATACCCCACGATTTCTTTTTTTCTGAATTTTCCTGTGGTTTTGACATATGAATTTGAGTTATTATAAACTTTACTTTCTGGTTTAAGATATTATGTAAGTTCACTGTAACTGTAATGCATATTTGTATTTCATAATCATTTCTTGAAACTTCTTCGCATGTGTGAGCAAAGCCTAAGCCTTAAGGGATTTCATATTTAGCATATTTCTGCAATCTGGCAAGGTCGTCTTTCTGCTGATATATTTGAGTTAGGAATTTACACAGCAAATGCCATAACTATTAAGTGTAAGAGAAAGCTAGAATTCTGAAAAATTAAGACATTTGAAAATAGAACCTGACCTTCCCTAATACAGGATTTCTGATGCCCTCCCCAGCAAACATACACCCTTTACTTAATATTTCAGTTCCCATCATACATGGTGCAAACATGAATCAATCAGAAGTTTCCCCTTTTGCAAACATCTACAGTTTTCGAAGTCACCTTTTTTCTTCCTTCAGAAATGTAGTTCAAGCAGTGAATAAAAATTTTCCTCTCAGAAATCAGAATGTGAATTCAGCTATTTGAGAACAAATGTGCAGCAATTAAGTAATTTTGCATATTTTTTTTTAGAGAAGAGTTACTCTTATGAACAAGTAATTTCTCATCTGTTCTTTGTTGTAATTTAACCTTCAGCTAATGCATTATGTCAAACTTTAGCACATACAGGATGAGGTTGTTCTAATTTTAAGATTGTCATAGTTTTTAGTATTAAAAAAGTAGCATTCACCCATCTGCATCTTCATCATCTTTAAGAGGCTTAAGAATTACAACTTTGAAAATATAAGCAACTGTAAAAAAGCCATTTGTTATATCTGCAGAATATTTCAAGTTTCTTTGCGCTTTCCTGTGCAGAGCTGAGTACTCTGCGCCTCAAAAATTCCCAGTTGTCAAGGCTGACATGAACAATTTGCTGGCAGAGAAGCCTCCTGTCCTATAGTCTTTAAAGTTAAACTGATGTCTTAGAGCATGCTTGCTGTTTCTACAGTGTTTGAGCTAGACAAGCACTCACTAATTCCCTTTTCTATTACTTTGAAGGCAGAGTGGTTTCTTCAGAAGTTAACTTCAGTGTTATCAGCTGCACATCATGATATGTTGTCCAACCACAGACAGTTTTATGGCAGCATACTCTTTATATTTACAAACACGGCTAACAAGTCACTTTGATCTTGAAAAAAATTATGCAGACCTATTCCCCTTTCAACTAATTGTATTCCAAGAGACAAACTTTGGAAACATTTTGATGTTGCTTTATTGTCATCAGTGGCCACAGAAAAACAAGTGTCTCTCTTTTCAACAAGTCTTTACTTGCTCAGCTGAGAAAGGAGCTGATATACTGCTGATAATACATGACATGTACTTGCTATCAAGGTCTATCTTTTTAAGGCATGAATAGTCTTGGAAAACGAACCTTTTCATTGTCTAATTACTGATGAGAGTAAGCAGGAACTATATCATGTTGTATTTTTCTGCTATAGCACTCATATTGCCTTCTGTATTCCCAAATTTCTAAGCAACAAAAATGGTTTTTAAATTGTTGTTCTCACAAGTTATGCTAGATCTATATTGATGAACTGCTCTGCAGGCTGCCTTGCAATTAGCCCCTGTGGTTCTGTACCATGCCAAGGAACTGGAAATGGCTTCAGCTGAAGCTGTGCTAAATCTTATAGCTATTTGCTCCTTTGCCATGCAAAATCATCCACGTACTCATTGCAGAAAGTTCAATGCCTGTTCTTCTTTTTGGAGATGCAATTTGCCTTATTACTACTGCAGTTACTTTTATAGTCATAGCGCATGAAAGCATGTAGTTTGACCGGCTGACATAAATAAATCCAGCTTTGAAATGAAACCATGGTTCTGCTGACGATTCTGCTCCCCTTGTGTCTTGGACTAACAAATGGCTCCAGATGCTTTGCCACATACAGCTAGTATTTATTGCCTGAAAAAAAATTCATGGAATAAACTGATCAACAAACACTAAGCTTCAGTAAAAAACCAGACCATTCCTAGCCCAGCCTGCCAGGATAGTGTTAGCAGGTATTTAAGTAAACTGCAATCTTCAGAATTAACATTTTTGCTCTTTGGAGTTGCAGTTTTCATGGTGGCTGAAGGCACATTAATATAAATGACATGAAAAACTGAAGGCCCTTTGGCTGTAAGGTGTAAACTTTTTGCTATAACATCTTTGGATTTGCTCTCAAACAATGACAGCACTTGGGGGAAACGAAGCAGCATGTTGTAACTAGCTCAGCCCCTCAGAAGGTGGTGGCAGGTGGGGGAAGCCCTCACCATCAATCTCTGGGTAGTCCCAGATCTCTGCCCATCTCTGACTGGTCTTCTGGTCCTCCAGCAGCTACAGCCCAGCAGCTTGGTCTCTGCTCTCCAAGGTAGTAGAGCCTGGGTGGCAGTCTGCAAAGCTCTGGACTGGACCTTTGCTGAGGCGCCTACCAGAAAGATGACAATATGGGTGGAAGCCCAGGTCTTGGTGTATAGTATAGGCTAAACCCTTGCAACAGGGAGTTCATGGTTGATTTGTCCCCTTGCTCAAATGACATATGAAAATAAAGGGTGCTGCTGTAAAGCAAGGTCAATGCAGTCACTCTATACAGTGCTTCTGAAAGGATTCAGATTTTGAGTGTCCTTTTTTTTTCCTTTGAAGAAATTCTTCTGTTGCCTGGAAGTGTTTTCCCACTTTGGACAACTTTTTCTTTTGTCAAATGTGCCACCCACAGGCAACAAAGAGCCATAATCTCACAACCTCTGTCACCTGTTCCCTTCTGCTAAAGGATTTCTTATCAGAGGTAAATTTATTCCCTATTTATCTGAAATCAAATCTGGGGCAGGAAATCTGCTTCAACTGGGGCAGAAAGCAGCTCCCTTCCTCATTAGCCCAATGGGAGGCTCCAATACATGATTGTTGAGGGAGCATATAGTTCTTCTATTTAAATAACTCCATTTTAAGCTGTTATCCTGCTACAATGCTTCTTTAGTGTCAATACTTGAAGCAATATATGTTCCTCAAAGAAAGAAAAAAAAAGACAATTTGATAGAAAATGACAGCTATTCAACATAGTTTGGACCTCCAGAAAGGTGAGATTTTTCTTTTTCCCCCCTCTCCCCTTATCAGAACCCAACTCAGCTCAGCTTTTGGCACCATTTTGTCCTACCAGAGTAGCTCCTCCATCACTTTTCTGCCTGCTGCCAGCTCTGCTCTGTCCCTTTCCTTCCTGTGCTGTCACTGAACAAAGTCATGGCACTAATCACTGTGCAGAATCTTGTTTCTCTCCATGATGGATCATTTTCAGAAGAACCACTTTCAATCAGCACCAGTCTTTTGTGGGGAGGGGCTGCTGGATGTTTAGCACTACTGAAAGTGTAACCACTTACATCCCTGCCTGTCTGTGGCTCTAGGAAACCAGCTTGAGGCAGTCCATTTCATTATGAGGCATCATAATTAAGCTGTATTTTATATATGCAGCTCCAGGTACTTAAAAGTGTTTTTACTTCCAGCAGTGGTGGAAAGAGTAGGATGATATGAGAAAACATAGGTACCTCTTCTGAATTTCACCAGAAATCCTAACAGAGAATGTCTCGCTCTCCCCACAGCCTGTATTTCACATGAGCTGCTTGTTGAAGGACGACTGGAGGGAAAAACCTTTAATTGCAATCCACGCCATCTGGTTTTCAGTCAGCAAACTTCCATCACTTCAATCAGTAACCTAGGAGGGTAACCTAAGCTGCATCCCAGCTATTAAGCTTCTAATTTCATCAGCTTATTCAAAACAAGTTTTCTTTGACTTCCATCCCCCATTTTACCTTCCTTTGTCCTGCTTCTCACCTTTAACCCTCTCTTGGAGAGTGAAATACTTTATGACTGTAGTTAAGGTTCCAAAACCCTGTCAGTAAAGGCAAGTGATTGTGTCTGATGAGAAGCAGCAATCAGCCTTCAGCCAGCAGAGCCCTTCAGTCCACATAAGCAGGAAACGTTTTACAATTCAGGTTTGTTTATTGCCTGAGCTAGCTAAAGGCCATGAAATGCTAATGTTAAGCTACGAGCACATTACTGCCTCTTTAATTTATTTCAGCTAACTTCTGTTGATGGCATTTGGGTAAGCTAAACTGCCAGTTGAACTGAATTTGTTGTGCAGTTCGACGTAAAAACCATGCTGGAAATAGATATGTATTCAGAGGCATCTAATTAGGAAAACATCATGATAGTCAATGCAAATGTTTTCCAAGGCACTGCATCTGTGCACCATGCATCAATTGTAGACTGGGATTGCAATAGCCACTTTCCAAGTGACAAAAGCCGTTTGATGAGAAAAACATGCACTTTCAGCCTGCCTCTGTGAAAGAAAGAGCAAACCTTTTTTTTTGGTGCTTAAGCCTCTGTGGGTAAATTTCCTCACTGAAAAAAAAAAAGGAAGTAAAATTTGTGGGGCAGAGTGTAGCAGAACTCTGTACAATGTTTATATGCTAGAGTTGTGGTTTAGAAATTCATGCTTGTATAGTATTAGGCTGCATACAAACACTGTTTGATATGTAAGGTATCAACACAAATAGAACATTTTTTCAGACCTAAATACTATGAACTACTCTAGGCAGGCTATTCCCTCTTTTATCCCTTGTTTAAACATGTGTTTATGTATTAAAATACACATACATATGTGTATATATATGCATATATGTATACACAGATATAGGTACATACATACACCAAAGACATTCTGCTCCTTACTGAGCAGTATGCAGGAATCAAGGGCTTGGGGTGCAATTTTTAGACAGAGCAAAAATAAGGCTGAACATGGATCAGATAATCCATCAGATACATTAAGCACAGTCTTTCTCATGAACCCATGGTGTTACCATTTTTTTTCCCTTTTTTTTACTTCATTATAGAGGAAAATGAAAGCATGTGCTTCACTGGGCATGCTTCCAGGTGTGAGATCAGCTTCTTTGTGATCTGATCTCAGATCTGGGGGAGGTTGAGCATGTTAGTAGTATGAGGGAGAGTCTCTCCTATACAGAAAGTTACTTAGTCTATTATATCATTCTCCTTCACTGTCTTTCTGCATCTTGCTACTGAAGGGAACAAACTTTATACAAAAGATGAAAAAACTATTAGGAATATCATTAGCCATTAAAAACCTTACTGGAAAATACAACAAACAAACAAAACACAAAAAAGCCAACCAAACAAAAAATAAAATCCCAACTTCTTTTTTCTTATATATGCTTATATATGATAGCTACTGACATACAATAAAAGTCAGCTAAACTATTTTGTAATGTATTAAAGTGAAGTACGAAGTTTTGGATAAAATAACAAGAGAAAAAAATAATTATTTTACTAACTGGGCTAGAATAAAATTGATAATATTCTTACACATATAACCTTGTTTCTTGGTGAGATTTTGTGGAGGTTTTCATTAAAGCATTTAAAATACTTTGAAAGCATCTGAAGTGCTGTAGAGTGTTTTTCCTGTGCTCCTAAAGTGTTACAAAAATCCTTAAGGATCTGTGCAAACTCTCTCTAAAAAAATAAAAGATCTTGCTTCTAGTGACTAAACCTGACTAAAAATAACTAGTCCATCAAATTCTAAAGAACAAGAAATTTTATTCAAGTTCATTTGGGGATTTCATTATTCCTTTAAAAATGGAAAAGAACACCAATCCTCAAAATCAAGACAGAAAAATGGATCTCCTAGGTCTGTTTAGTTACTCTCCTTCAAGGCAAGAGATACATCCTCTTTTCTTAGACTTAATATATAAATTCTGGCCTCTCACATCTGTAGAAAACTGCTCTTTAGGAAGAAATTCTTCAAAAAGTCACTACAGTTCTATTAGTAGAACAAATGGGTCTTTAATGGTTCACAGTCTTATTTGACTGTGAATGCTAATGCACTTTTTTTCCATTTAGGAAACAAGCACTCTGCTTAGCTGCAAAATGTAGTTCTTTTAGGAAACTAATTTACACTGATTCTTGATGAGATTGAGGAAACTGCCATGTTCATTAGGGAATTTAAAAACACCATGTGTTTTCATCTACCTGTCCTAGCTCTTGTATGTACAGCATACTGCAGCTGTAGTGCTTTCCAAGGAACTTCCTGCCTATAAATGTTAACAATCCTGACTGGCCGTCGTTCTTTAGAAATGAACATACAATCAAATATGCTATGCAAAATACTATTAAGGTATAAGGAAAAATTAGTAAGGAAAGAAATGAAAATGGAGAAAATTTAAGAAGGCATCCTCACACAACTGATGTGAATTGTCATAACTCATAAAAAACTCAGCACCTTTTTCATGACTAGACTTACTGAGGTCAACAGTTCACATTAAAATAGGATGTTCTCACCAATATCCTTTGTTACAGGCACGTGCACATGCCCACCAAACACCTCATCTTGCTACCTGCTGAAGCTTTTTTAGAACAAACTTACTAGTAATTTCATGTTCCCAAATTCTGCAATTACAGAGGCCAGCCCAGTACCAACACTGACTGTGACAGTTTTCCACAGACATTTTTTGGAGTGTTCCACTGGAAATTAAAAGAAAAAAAAAAGTTTAACAAATGTTTGTGGTAATAATTTTTGACAGAGCCTTTTAAATCTTTAGTCAGATAAGAACTGATAATGGTTCTTTGCATGTTTTACTTATTTCCTAAAAGTACCAGTAATGCAAAACGTATTGAAATTGTCTTCAGAGACTCTGTTTTTGAATTTTGTTTATTAAACGGTTCAGTTATAAAGTATATTTACAGATTTTTTTTTCTCCAATTAATTGTTTTAGAGATAGCTATTATTTTCTGTCATATATTAAAGATCACAAGAAAGAAGGGAAAGAAAAGAGAAACCCTAGAGCATTTCTACATCATTATCCATTTATCAATGCACTTAAGAACATGTGCTACCCACACATTTTTATGTGAGATCCATAACAAAAAGTACTGGCCATACTGAGTTAACAGGATCTTTGCCTTGGGGACTGAACATCACAGTCTGGGCTTTAGGCATACCCTCATGTTGCTTGATGATCTGGGACTCGTGGTTGCAAAAACTAGAAGTTAAAAGCCTTGCTGGCAAAGCTAATAAGGCTATGAGAAATTGAATTACACAGCATTGCACAGAGGAACAATTGGAGAAAATGAAAATTCTACTGGAAGAACTAAGAAAAACTGGTGCAGCATTTGCAGGATGGATATGTTAACTTTTGCTGTCTGTCTTTGCTGCCTTCTCATATTTTCTTCTATTGACTTTTTAGCTTGCTACGTAGAGAAAACAACTATGTGTAAGTGTTTCCCTTAGTCTTTAATGAAACAATTGATGAATACTCAGAATCCCTGGCTCATTGATTTATTTATCTTGAAACCTGTGAATAGTGTGCTTGATGCTTTCCAGCTGCTGTATACTAGCCCAACTGAGTGATGCAGTTGACACGCCTAAGGGATGGGATGTCATCCAGAAGGACCTGGACAAGCTTGATAGGTGAGCCCATGTAAACCTCATGAAGTTCAACAAGACCAAATGTGAGCTCCTGCACCTGAGTCCAAGCAACGCCCAGTATCAGTACAGGCTGGGGTATGAATGGATTGAGGCCAGCCTTGAGGGTACTGGCGAATGAAAAGCTGGACATGAGTCAGCAATGTGCACTTGCAGCCCAGAAGGCCGACTGTACCCTGGGCTGCATCAAAAGAAACATGGCTAGCAGGTTGAGCGAGGTGGTTCTGCCACTTTGCTCTGGTGAGACCCCACTCAGGTACTGCGTCCAGCTCTGGGGTCCTCAGTACAGGAAAGACATGGACTTGTTGGAGCAGGTCCAGAGGAGGGCCACAAAAACGACCAGGGGATTGGAACAACTCTCCTATGAAGAAAGGCTGAGAGAGTTGGGGTTGTTCAGCCTGGAGAAGAGAAGGCTTCAGAGAGACCTTATTGTAAACTTTCATTATTTAAAGTGGGCTCATTTTTCTTTACTGAGCCCCTTAAAACTAAAGCAGTGCATTTTTTTTTTTTTTTCACCAGGAGCTCCCATTTAGCTATTTTCTTTCTCCAAAGCTCATTTTGCTCTGTGCTGTTTCCTTCAGCAGATATTTTTGTTTGAAAACTCACATTTTTGTCCTCTAATAGGACACTCAGGGAAGATTTGGGAAACTGCTTTTCCCTGTCTGTACTCAGGCCAGATCACAGTGATGTTAAATGAACTCCTTTTAATAATTCATTGCAGCAGAATCTGGTTTACTTTTAGCTAGCTCTTACAGAAGAAAAAAAGGCATTTGGCTTCTGAGCTTCATCTTGCAAAGCTGATGAATTGCTCCCAGGCTGCTGTCCAGATGGTCCTCCAAATTGGACTACCAGAGACAGTCCCCCACATCTTCCAACCCCTTCTCTGGACACCCAGAGTACAATACCTCTATGCCTTGTGCCAGTAGCCCCAATACAGGAGGTGATAAACGGAGAAGGCAATTACCTGTGTATCTTCCCATTACAGAAAAAAGGGAAGCCTTTCACCTCCTGATGGACAGATTCAATTAAGCCTCCTCTCCTCAGTTGATGCAGACAGTAGCAGATCTCAAGCCTCCATGCACCCCCTGAACAGAGGAGCTGTGTTATGCATTGCAGTGTTTCGGATTGTGATCGGACAAACAACCCAAATATAACCCAGAAAAACAACAGTAATTTTCCACAGATAGGAAATGGGACTATTTCAGGCTTGGATGGCATGATGTGTCCATGGGAAATCTTCAAGAAAGCATCAGTTTGTGTTCAGCTAACACCAGCTCTGTTGCAGCTGTGATAGGCTATGGCTACTAGGTAAAGCAAGGTTTGCAAGGAAGGATACAATTATTTATTAGCATAGTTGACATAAAAAAGGGAAGAAAGACAAGTTTGGGATTAAAGATCCCTGAAAATTACCTGAAAAAGAATTTACCTGCCTGAAAGCCTGTCTGTTTTTCCAGCCTTTGGTCTAACAAAAGTTATTCACCATACACTTTACCTCAACTACATTTATATATAAAGTAATATATTAACTAATGCCTGTACTTGAATCGAAGACATGCTGGTTATATTACAAGCCTGTGTTAATATAAATATATGTGCATACGTAGTTGGCTGTAAATGAAAGAGTGTGTGTTATACATATAGATGCAGAACCACGTCTGTACCTATACACAGACACTGACACCCTCCTCCCCCCCCCAAAAAAAAAGGAGACTATTTTTATTACTAGTGTAATAATGTCTATAGTGTTATAAACGGGAAAAGGAGTGGTGTTCAATTTTGATACTTGGGGATGTGTCCCATAGCATGAGTTCCCATTATATGGGAGCCAGGGGAGGGAAGCAGGGATCTCTCTGCTGGAGCTGTTTGGTGAAAGCCTTCTTGCAGAAGATGTAGCTTCTTTGGAGGCTAACTTTAGGACAGAAAAGCTGTGAACAGCCTGCCCTTTCTCCCACCCCTCAAGCATAGTGACAATTATAAAAGGTTTTATAAAACATGGAAATTAGTGTCAATTAGGATTAATCTCGTGATATTCTCTCATGATATTTGATCAAATGGCTTTAAAAGCTGTACCTAACATCCTTATTTTTATAGTCCTACTGCTCTTCTGTTCGTCACTCAGGAGATGGTTTTTGCCATCAAACAGATGCTGTCTGGGTTGACTGGGGTCAAATTCAGCATTCAGAAGCACTTATGAGCAGCCACATGAACACTGCCCAGGTCTCAGAGGTAGCCAAGAAGAGAAAACAAAAGACTTCAGTAAACAGTTATTTGGATTACACTTTGAATCCCATTTGTCAGCTGCCCTACCACCAGCAAGAAAAGAGAAATGGAAATGTCACAAAAGATTGTAACCTTTAAAATGTATGTGCATTTTAAAAAAAGACCCCAAAGCCCTGCACAAAAACATGTGCATGTACCAGCCTGAAGTAGTCTTTTTCAGCCTTCAATGGCAATTGCAGCCCGCAGTCCTGCTGCTCTGTAGCAGTACCTGACCTTGGGAGCCCACATGTACAGGGCAGCATCAGTCATAGCTCCAGGAGCGTCCCCACAAGGGACCAGCAGATGCCACCAGGAGCAAGTTTGCATCACTGCCCCCCTCACCGTCTCTGGAGCGTGGCAGACAAGAATACCCATCATAGCCCACCCCAAACTTGTCAGCTAAGAGCATGACCACACCATCAATCTTTAATGATAGAAGTACACCATAAATACAGTTTTGTCTTTTGAACTGGAAGGCATTTTGGCTGCACTTGTCAAAGAAATATTTGTCCTTTGAATCTTCTTTTCAGAGGATTGCTCAGTTGTTTGAAGAATCAAGGTTACACCTGACATTTTCTGATGTGGCCAATACTCTTTGTGAAAATCCTGGAATGTTTTCTGTATAGTTGAAAATGCTATTTTGAGAATGGAGAGTGTTGGAATAAAGGTGTCTTGATGTAAAGACCTACTAAGGTTCAGGATATGTTCAGACATCATAAAAATGTTTCTTTTTTTAAAAAAATATATATATTTATATATTTTGATTCAGCAGATATTTTCAAGCACTCTGGGGAATATTGAGATGTAATTGACATCCTTCATTATTTTTTTTTAAATTGACACTTCTTCAGACAAAATATATTTAGTTTTGGACCCAAGAGTATCATGCTGGTTGAAAACATCAGCTATAAAAGTTATCTGAAAGTCATTAAAATGCCATAGATACACTTTTCAAACAAGGTCATTGGTTAGCAAAACATCAGAAAGTTTCTGCACACTATAAAGCACATCAAAAATAACTAGGTTGCAAAGCCAACCAGCTGAAGTTGAGAAATGCCAGAATTAGATACCCCTGCAGTACTAATGGTTCTTGCTCTTCTGTGATGAAATGTGTTATGCCACAGATTTTGGCTTCATAAGCCTATATCTGTGCTCCCCCTCCTTCCCCAGCCCAGTCCTATTTCTATGAATGGGAAATTACTCCTTATTTTCTTCTATACTACCTGTATTTTATTTAGAATTCTTTGCTCAGAGGCTCAAATGGAGGTAAAATTATTCATTGGCTCCCTGAAGATTTCATTATTCTAATTTCAGTCCATGAACAGTATCACCAGTGTCCAAGTGCTCCATGAACGTTTCTGAGTTTCTCTGCACAAGATCACAGTGAGATGAAGTAGCAATTGCCCACACTCTTTAGCACAGCAAACTAAGGCATAAGGAGAAGGAGGACAAATATTCACCTAATTTTTGGAACCCTGCATTATGACCATATTTTGAGAATATTTAGAGCATTATATATATATAAAGCCGAGGTGAAACTTGGAAGGTGGCTGGATAGTAGCACAAGTTAAACCTGAAGCCAGAAGTTTTCCCATGACCACCAGTGGGCTGTGCAACTGAAGAACCTGGGAAAAGGGATTTCTTTTTCAAATGTGGAAGTATTTGTCTCCTTCCCAAGGATCAGGAGAGAAAAACTTCTGTGTTTTTTTTTAATCAACAACAAGGAGGAAAGCAGGTCCATACATATGAGGCGCTGCAAGTGCAATTCTGCTCCCACGGGAAATCCTGTTTTGAAATCACAGGATAATTTATCCCAGAGGAGACCTCAGGGATTATCCCTCCCCTGCTCAGAAAAAGACCAGCATGGCTCAGGTGACTCAGGGATTGTCCACTCAAATTTGGAGTATCTCCAAGGATGGAAACTCCACAATTTCTTTGGGCAACCTTCCACCAAGCTTGGTTGAGCAAAATCAAGACCTGCATGAAAACCAATGAAGGCTGAAGTTTTGTGTCTGCGGAATGACCTTGAAGAAAGTGTCTGATCCCTACAACCTTCACTTCCTCATGGACACTATGGGGGGCATATAAAGCATTCAGGCTTCTGAGTTAGTTGGTTACACTCCTGATATGTGCTGTAGAAGTCCAACAAAAGACTATTCCAGCAGCTTTCCTCTTATAAGACATACAGCTCCTGAGTCTTTAGTACTAGAAAAGTTGCTGTACCCTATTCAGAGGGGAGAGTCTTATCTTCTCAGTGCAAATAAGATTAAATGAAAAGCTCAAAGACATCTGACCTTAATATTCTGACATCTTTGAGGCTACATCATGTCACTGTCAGAGCCACAATAATATTTGACACTGCCACTGTTACTAAATATGGAAGTTTTCAATTTTGATTAAAACTTCAAAAGATAGAAGCTGTGCTGTCAAGCATCATCTTGACACAGGCATAAGCTGTGCATAACTTTACCTGTATAGCAAGACCTGGTGAACTTAAAGTTGTGGTAAATTTTGTCAAGCTCTTAGCTCTTGGTCTCTGTCATTTTTCTTTTCCAAGCAAACCACTTGCTTTCTTTTTTACACACTTATCTGCCTGCTTCTTTTATCCTAAATCCCTACTAAAGTCTTTGGGACTTTGACTGAAAAAACAGGAAAGATTTTGTCCCGTCAGACCTAAGTGTGTATTTTAATGGAACTATGGAGATTTTGGAGTTGAGTTTCTGTTATCAAATCATGTAAGAAACAAATAAATATATTGTTAGTTAAATGGGCAAGACTTGCTCTTTTGTCACACTAATGTTCTTTTTTGAGTTCTAAAGACTGTTTCAGAGCTCACATGCTGGAAATGGTTTCATTTGCATACAGGTAATGTGCTATTTTCCTTCAGGAGTTGTGCTTTTTGTTAGCATGTTTGGAAGTTGCTCCAGGGGCTGGTATATACCCTGATTTCTATGGATCTTGAGCTCTCTTTTAAGTCGAACACGTCAGCACCAGCTGACTACTCTGCTGGTTCAGCTGCCTGGTCAGTTGAGCAGTTGCTAATTTGCATGGCAAAATTTCAAGCCTCTTTCAGGCCCAGCACACACAGCTGACGAAGTGCTGCATGGGAACCCTCACTGAAGCACGAAGCAAGTTGTTTTTCCCCTGGGCTTAGTATTGGCTAATTTCATCAAGCTTGCTGAGACCCAGTCCTTGTCCAGCCTTGTCCTGGCTGCTCCATTTGCCAGACAATGCAGCATGGAGAAAACACGTCAATGTGATAATTATTGGATGTGGCCAAAATGCTTTCTGTTCTTCAGATAATGCGAGTGTTGGAAATGCTTTCGTTTACCTCCCAGAGCAGAGAAGGGAAACGTGTAGCTTGCCAGAAGAATGGAAATTCTGAAAGTTGCCTTTATTTTACAAGGAAAAAATCAAACCCTAAGTGTTTCTTTTTTGTTTTCAGCCTATTGTGGCTGTAGATGGTGACTTGGGCTGCTTCTAGGCAACTGAGGGAAGCTGCAGAGGTCATCCAAAGTGTAAGGATCTGCCCTGGTGTTGGGAAGAGACTCTTGAAGCTCCCACCTAGAAGCTGAATCCCCAGAAACCTTTGCTAGACTCTGAATCCAGGAGAAAGAAACTACCAACAGGCAGATGACACAGGCCACTCAGGCCTGATTTAGTAGATGTTTTGTTGGCCTCAGATTCATGTAACTCTCATTTATCTAGGGCCAACTGACTGAACTGGGAGGAGACCAGACTGTTTTAATGCTGGATGTTACTGAAAATGAGAGACTGTCATGAAAATTTTGGGCCCATTGAGTGGTCTTTTCCAGTGAGAAGACCAATCATCCCACTGTGCTGAAACAAGTATATTGAGAATAACTATAATTAGTAGCAGTAGTCATTTGAACAAATACATTCTTCATGGCATCGTCAGCTTTGCTGTGGCTTTCTGCATGTTCCTGAGGAGGCAAACACTGACCATCTCAATATCTGATCTGGGTGCCACCTATGGAAATCGATGTGATTTTGCTGTACCATGTTAGGAAGGGAAGGTACAGTGCTGAATACAGCTCCCAGGGACCTTGGGTTCACATGAATATCTGAAAAGTGGTTCACAGCTGTAAAGGGGGATCATGGGCTTGCTGTATGTTAAAAAGTTGATGTGGAGCACTTTCTAGCACTCAGACTTAATCCAATTAATTTTCTTTTCTTCTAGTCCTAGTCAGTGTAAGTGACATCCTTCATCTTGACCTGAGTATTTGACCCTTAAAGTCTTTTACATGTATCCTTATGCTGAATGGATTAGGAAGCTCTACTTCTTGCTGTGATGGGTAAGGAATAAAATTTGAGGTCATAAAAATAACCAGGAGACATTGTCTCTTGGATAAGACAGTATTTGCTAAAGGGTGGGCCATAAGAAGTTAAGATCTGCCTACGTACCCATGCACAGCTAAGACAAACACTTGAGAGTGATGTGACTGAAGTGGTGGATTGCTGTGGTTTCATGGTGCTATCACATCTTTTCCTGCTCCCTTCTACCAAGTGTAGTGCAGTGGTAGTGAAAGGGTTGTGATGATAGCTTTCACATTGATCTTCACATGCTCTGTGCAGATGATGAAGAACATGTGTGTATATGGGTATACACATGCACATCTGCATGCCATAATTGTGGATAAGCTACTAACGACGCAGGTGACAGCTTGCTTGGTAATGCCAAATTGACCAGAAATAACCTGCAATCCCACCTCTTCCCAGTGCATCAACTCCCTCTGGTCTAGCAAACCATGTTCGGCCATGCTGTACTCCTGCCTCTGGCCAGTGCAGAGCGGCCTAAATCCCAAACATGGTCTGCGTGTTGCAAGTCACACATGGGAGCAAATCCACAATTGGGCTGTCACATCTACTATTTTTTAGTTGTTAAATCCCAAGTCTTCAGCAAAGTCTGCCTTGAAACTAGCATCACACTCTCTCTAGAGTTTTGTCTTGGCTTTCTTTGAAATTATGTGAAAACTGCAGTTATTTTTAACAGCACCTCATCAATTCAGTGTTGCCTATTGCTTTCGTTTGTGGCTCCTCCACCTGAGATGATTCTGCTTATAAATACTGTAAAGGGTTCACCTTCAAGGATGATGATTTAATTAGAAGTGCAAAGAGCTATGGCCCAACATGTCAGAGACTAATGAACAAGCTTTTGTGGTTGGTGGAGAGCAGCTTGCCAAGGTATCCATTCATTTCTGTACATGTTAGATTAAATGCAACTGAAGCTGTTGCCATTTTAAAAGGAAAATCTTATTAGAGTTCAGGCAAGGATAGTAGAATAAAATAAATGGCTTTTGGTGCTTCATCTGTTTGTATGTAGGTTCAGGTGTGATTATGTAGTCTGCTATCAGCTTTAATTAAGCTTTCCCTATGCTCTTGACCTTGCGCTTAAATAAAATTTCCTCTATAGGAAAGACAGGTGGTATGAGCTCAGTGTTTTAAAATGCAAATTGATTTAGGTTACATTTAATTTAAATTTCCTTATGGAAACATATAATTTTACTATTACTAATGTTGAAGCAATTACACAGAGGTGAAGAAGCTGGTACAGAGAAGAGCCTTACAGCCCCCTAATGCTTTTCTTCATAAGCAAAAGTATCCCTGCCTTGTGATTTTGGTGTAATGTTATTTAAATTCAACAAAGTTCCAATGAGCTTCCACTTTCCTGCAAGTCCCTGGCTACCCAGACAGACAGAAGAATATCAGTCACCATCAGCATGATGGTGTGCAAAAGCAGATCTGTCCCAACCTGGGAACAGAGGTGGGGTCCTTAATACTACCAGCCTGTTTATCATCTCCATTATAACAGGAGCTCTTTTCTTAGCATGAGAGTGATATGAACCTTCTGGGAGGGCTGGGAGCTGCAGCCCTTGGTAAGGAAGGCATGTCTGGTCCTATAGGCAGGACAGCTGTTTGTTTTCAAGCCTCTGTATTGAGCCTTATCCATTGAAGCTGAGCTCTCTGTCCTTGAGGCTCCAAGATGTTTGGGAATGGTGTGTACTGGGACTTTGCTTGGACATAGGGGAGTCTCTGGTCCCACTTTTCTGATTTTACAGGAGCAGGGTGGTGGAAACCCCAGGAAGGGGTGCAAGGGGGTGCAAGAGCTTAGTGTGGAGCAGTAGTGGTGGCCAGGACAGTGTGAGATCTATGGCATGAGAGGGACTGGGAGGTTCCAGGGATGCTGTCAGCACAGATGAAAAGAAGATGTTCCCTAGGATTCAGGAGCAGACACACTGAGTTTCTGCAACCTTAAAAGCCTCTGAAAATTGAGGGCATGACAGGACAGGAAGAAAATATAAGGCCTGCAAGGGGATGAAAGAAAAGAGAATTTTCAAGCCCTCTGTGAACCTGATGTGCTTTCTTTAGGCAAAAGCTGCAGGATCAACTGCAGCCAGTCTCTAGCTGGTGGAAGATCTATCACAATACATGTTTCAATGTGTGCTTGGTATTTCCAAGTCCCTGGCTACAATGGTTCCTTCCCTTCCCACGCCACCCAAGGCTGCACTACAAGTAGCACTGAAACCATGGTTTTCTCTAACTAATTGTTGAACCAGGTTAATTTTGTTATCCCATTTAGACTGAAACTATTAAATAAAGGATACTGGAAAAACATCAGATGCAAAGATGTAGCTTAACTGAATTTGAGCAATGATGACAAGTTTCCATAATGATGACATATCTACAGGTTTTCCACCTTGATTTCCCATTGTGTTGTGGGTTTCTATACTATCTTACTGTTATGTGATATCCTTATATTAAGTACCTATCTTACTTAGCTTTCAATTAAATAATAGAGTCTAAAAGAGTTGAACTATGGGGGATTTTTTTTTGCTTTCTGACAGACTCAGAGAATGAAAACTTGGCAGTTTTGATGTAAAACTGGTAACTTCCACAATCTATCTCAAAACAAATTTTTTCTGTTTCAGTATTCAGAGAAACTGGTTTTGACATTTTATTCTTGCATGGGCAAGGGTAGAGATCAGTTTCTTTCACACTCAGTTCCACCTTCAGTGGGTGCCTGTGAAGGAGAAAATCATTCACTTCGGAGAGCAGAGGTGCTTAAAGCAGAGCCAGGAGGAGGTTGCTGTGGGGTGAGGAGCCAGCATACCAAATGCTCCCATGCTGAAGACCTGCTGGGAATTTTACAGGGCCCTGAAAATAGTTTCAGATCCTTTTTTATTGTTACTCTGCTGTCAATTCTAGCAGCTTCTTGCCCTGAAATCCTGAAAAATAAAAAGGAGCATAACATTCATTGTGGAAAAAGGAAGAATAGTTCAGCAAGCACAAACAAACCCTAGGGAAGTGCACTGCATGAACTTTTCAGTAGTGCTAGTGGTGTGTGCTGGGCTGCTGCACTTCCTACAGAGGCATTTTGTTTCTGGGGCGGTGGTGAGGTTCCCCTTGGGAGGCTCAGGCAAGCCCAGAGAAAGTTGATGGTGAAAAGCACTCTCTTTTCCCTGTTGGAATGCCTCACAGTCAACCATGAGAGCCCATTAAGTAACTGTTGTGACCTAAAATAACCTGACTAACACTAAAACTATTAATGGGTTGTCCAAACTGTATGTTTTTCATTTCTTTTAAAAGAGAGCTTCCTGCTCTGGGAGAGCTTTTCAGCCTACTCAGGAAAATGGTGTGCTGCTGGAGTTTGCCTTTCCAGTTGCCCCTTTTGTTCCACGTCTTTGCTGTTCATGTTTTCAGAAAATAGAAAGACCTGCCTGCCTCCCGAAAAATCTAGCCCAACCAACCAAAACAATTCTCTTCATACATATCTGGCTGTGCAGGCAAAGAGTGTTGGACATCAAAGTCTGAAGACATTTATCCCAAATTACTTAATGCAAGGAATAAAGTAGAGCCCTATTGCCATTCATACGCCTGCAAGGCAGGGATAGGTATCATTCCCCCAGAAAGTGGGGAACCTGGTTGCACAAAGCTCCTTTGGACTATCCATTTGTCCCAATTAGTAGCCCAGGGTTGCTTTTGTTTGTTTTTCTAATGTGTTATTTGGTGTGATAACACCTCACTTTTCTTATAACTCCTAACTCCTCTTAGCTATGGTAAGGCTGCTGTGGATGTCACTTGGTTAAAAAATAATTGATCAAAAGAGAAACTTTTAAATGGTCACAATTTCTTTGGTTCTGAATAGGAAAAGCAATCTCCAACCTGAAAACAAGGAGAGGGAATAACTGTACTGAGTTTAACATAATTGTGCTAATCAGACAATTTAAGCGAAACAGTAATGGAATAAAGCAAGAAGGATAAAAGGATTCTTAGAAAAGGCAGGAGTGAGGGAGTTGCTAACTCATTTCAGACAAAAAAGGAGACTTAATTACTATCTGTGAATCATTAAAGGGTTAGGTGAGGTTGGGGCATGGAGAAAAGCATAATGTGAAAAAGAATGGATCTCTCTAAGGAGGTATGAATTTTAGTAGGCAGAAGACAGGGAAGAATTTTAGCACTTAAATTCATCTTTTGAAGTAAAGTCTCTTATCACCCTCAGGACTAAGGTGAAGTTGCAGTTTTGTGCAAGATGTGCTTGCATTGATACCTCTGTGTCCTGGTACTTCAGGGTTTGTCTTCTGAGATCTCATGCTGATGCCAACTGCTGTTTACACTTACATGAATATTTTACAAGGGGGTATTTGGTGCAATGTGGGAAGGTCAGGATGCAGACATATAAGATTCATGGATTTTGATGGTTCTTTTACAGGGAAATGTTTAAAATAGTGCTGGTAGGGACACATCAGCATGTTTTCTCTCATCTTGGTCCTGCGAACTAGTGCATCCTGCAGGGACTTGACTGCTCCCAGCTCTATTGATCTGAGAAAAGAGATTACTTCTACCTCCAAACCTTGACTAGACGAGAGTAGAACAGGCATTTCCTTAAAACTTCTGTAACATGTTTCATTAGCTCTACTACTCCAGTGCTGTTTGGAAAATTAAAAGGCAATAAACCCCCCAAGCCAAGGGGACCATGCACATGTTTACAGTTACGCATACTGAAGATCTGGCTGGATCCAGGGCACAGAGCCAGGCACCCTGCAGGTCTGAGCCTCCATGTGTTAAGCAGCAGCCTGATTCCACTCCGATTTTAACCAGCAGGAGATCTGCCATGAATTTCTTTGAATATGGGGCCCCCAAAGGTGTCTTCTTTCATAAGGAGGATGAATATTACTTGGCATATTGAATACAAATGAGGAGGAAGTCTCATAAAGTCAAGGGCGGTTAGCACTTTCCAGATAGTCAGCCAAATGTAGATTTAGGCAGATATTGGAATATTTCCACTATGAGCAGGAGTTTAAAATGTGAATACTTTCTCCCTTCATTGCATGCTCATTCTTGCCTATCACTGAAGGCAAGTTTTTAGTGGAGAGCACTGTCACTGGACCCACTATCCCTGTGCTTGAGGGCAGTCAACAGATGGAACAGATGGACCAAGTCTCGATTTTGCCCAAAAGCTTCTCACCTTGTTTCAGAGGACAAGAAGGAAGCTTGAATGGAAGATGGAAGTGGCCCGAGACTCAAAGGTCCTGAATGCTACTAAGAAAATAAATTTTTATTTGTAAATTCAGTACTAATACCTAACCCAGCTCAAGCAGAGCACATCAGACTCTTGTGGGAGTCAAAAAAACCTAAACCACCCAAAAAAGAAATCTTCAATAAAAGTTTTGTTTCAATGGGAAATAGTAAAAGAAATTTCTTTCTGCATGCTTAAATTAGGTACCTATTAACTAAATATTTCTCTATGCTAAAAACCCAACACAACCTTTAGCGGTTGCTCTGGTTTTTTTAGTGATTTTTTTTTTGTGGTTTGTTTTTGCTTTGTTGTTTGGTTTTTTTTTTATAATGTGCTTTATCACCATATTGGTCAAATAGGCAGACTGGATGGCAAACGATTCCTATCTGAGTGACATCTCAGCACTCCTCTGTAGGTCTGCAAGAAGTACATACCTCAGGGATGTCTTCATTTGGCTTCTTCTGTAGGACTTTCCAGAACTTTAGCACTTGGGCTTGACAAACCTAATGATGCAAGTGCAACTTGATTCATTTCAAGACACTTAAGCACTTTGCTAACTTATAACAGCACAATTACATTAATAATAGTAATGAAACAATTATACATAACTGTATTTTTCTATTTTAAAACAATTTGAACTGAGCATAGTGCAGAAATGTTTGAATTAGCAGTGCCTACACTGTCACCAGCCAGGGAAATTCCAGGAGGTTCTCAGCCTGCTCAAGCATACTGAGTTTTATTGCTTTCAGTTAATATTTCCAGGCAGTGCTGAACAGCATGTTCATGTTAGCACTAATCTGAGATGCTCTGCACCATGTTCTTTTGGTCAGGCCACACAGAAGTAGCCAGAATACATAAAAAGAAGCACTTAGAAAGAAGGCTCAAATGTTGTTCTGTTAAACCCACCAACTGTAGTATTCAATCATTTATGCTTTGTATAAAACAAGCAATATTACTTCACATACAATCAAAAGATGCAACAAAGTAATATGAGCTGATAGCTCCCCCTATAAAAAGATTTTTTCTTCTAAAGGATGCTGCATTGATCTTAGACCTGATATAACATTTTTCCCCCCTTTCTCTTATTATGGAAAATGTTTTTTTTTCCTCAATCCTTATGTAAGCAACTAATTTCTGTAGAGTGCTGCTCCCAAACGGACTAAAGATCCATTCCTAGGCAGTCAGTAAAGTAACATCAACACATGTTTTCTGATCCAAAAGGTATTGAAGCCAAACAAAAGGCTCCTGGTGGCAGATGAAGTGAATGCAGAGTCCCAGGCAAGTTTGTTTCAGAGCTCTTGGGACTTGCACTGTTCTGGGTCTCTGACCCATGGTAGCAAAAAGCTGTGGGTAAGTGAACCCCAATTTTTTTCCAAAGGTATGATCCCTGCTTTAATTTTCCACCCAGGATACAAGAAGACATTGTTCAGCGTATGGTAGTGACATGGCAATTACACTTAGGGAAAGCCAAATACAGCAGAAGGCAACGGAAGCAGACATCACAAATAAAGGCAGAAGACCCTTTTATTTCGCATAGACAAAATGCAAAGTGTGTCTCATTAAATTAATATTAAAAAAACCCCAAATTAACCCCCTCACTCCACTGACATCACTCATCCTAATTAACAACAAAAAAAGAACAATCAAGGACCCATTTTCTAATTAAAAAAAAAAGTGCAAACATGACAAAAAACTTTTTGTTTTTCCAAATCAATGTTCCTGTTGAATTCACAAATAGGGTGATTTTTTTTTTTGTGATTTTTTTTCCCTTTTAAATCTTGTCTGATGGAAGTTCCAGTTAAAATGTTTTAGTTAAGTCTCCATGCACTTCGTAGAAAATCAGTAAAAACACAAACGCTTGTGAAGATCAGAAAACTGGACTCTTTTACCCAAAAATTCAGAAGTCCAGTCAGATGAAGCTCACACTTAGACAGAAAAAAAGCAAGAGAGTCTTTGCACTGTCTGTCATTCATATTATTATTTTTTTTTTGTCAAATATTTTGGCAATCTTCTTCTTTAATTATAAATATTGGAATTCAATAAAAAAAAGGTAGCTTTCATTGGATTTTTTTTTTTCAGTGTAAATATTTACAGCCACTGTCCAGCCATGCTCTTTTTGTTATACCAGGGTGTAAGATTTTGCGTAGGGATTGTTTCCTTTCAAGTGGCCCCGGGAGTCCAGCAGGGATTCTTGGGAGCTGCTCATTTTTGCTGCCTGTCCTAGCTCAGCTCCTTCTCGCTGAGGTAAAGTTGCCACAGCACCAGGTTGCCATGACTGTACTTCTCTTGTGGAGGATGTCTCCATGGGTATTGGCTCCAGGACGGTGGGGCGCTTCAAGGTTCGGCTTTTCTGCGGCTCCAAGCAGGCTTGCCCCAAACCCAGGTCTCTGCTCGTGCCCTGCACGCCACGGTTCAATAAAAAGTCCATCCTAAGGTAGGGTGGCAAATGCATCAGATCACCTGGGGAGGCAAAAGTGAAAAAACAAGTCCTTACTTATGGTCATGAGCTGTGTTACACTCACCTCTTGGCTGGGGGAGAAAAGCTGAAGGATTTGTCCAGCAAAGCAGAATATCTGCAATTGATCCAGCTGCAGCATTTATAAGGGACAGATTGTTTTGCAGCCATTTACTATACTATGATCTTACAGAATCAAGGCTCTACACACTCTTTTTGGGTAGATCCATAAGAATTCACTACTAATATTTGTTTTCGTAATAGATTGATCATAATGAGAAGTGTGGTGTGTTTTACATGCACTCGTAAGAAGACAGACTGAAAAGACCAGGATGGATTTTTTTTTCAAAATCCTAAAAGAAAAGGTCTTGGTTTTCATTTGTCAAAACTTGGAAAATGTGGAAGCTCCCTTTCTTATTTTCCATTTTAAATGAAAACCTTCACAGTTATGATTAATGACCACCAATCTGGAGTAGAATAACCAAATTATTTAAAATGGATTAATGAATTTCAAGGCTATAGTTTTAAAGAAATTTCTGATTAATACAGAAAAGCAATCTTGTCCCTATATAATGACATTTGCCTTCCATCCATCATCACTGTGTTTAAACCACTAATAATTTTCTACTGCTATGGCCATCAATATGCTGCTGTTTTGTGGCAACAAAACGCATTGGGGCTGGTACCCTAGCTCTTCTGTATTGTTAAGGAAGCCTCTTATTTGCTATTTCCGCTGATTCCTGGACATTTCTATACGAGTCTGGTGATGGCAGACTGCTCATTCCAGAGGATTTGCCTTGCAAATCTCCTGATTTCAAACAGGAGTTTTTGACCTGCTGTCTGGAATTAGACAGGGGTGAGTGTTACTTTCTACATACCTGTACATGTATTAGACCTGCTACAGAAATCAGATTGGCTTATTTATTCTAGCCCTGCCTGTTAGGCATTTGTAAGGGTGTTTCAAGGAAATGAGAGGCCATCAGGCATATAAAGACAGTCCCTTCTAAAAATATTTGATGGTGTAACTTCATATATATATATGGAAAAAACCCCCTCAAACAGTTACAGATGCATTCAAGAAAAGTATTTCCCCTTCTTTACAGACTTCTGCTGGTATATAGCTTTCTTTTTATAGCTGATATCAAAGCCATAGTCTCATGTACAGATGGGATGCATCTTGGAGGTTTAAAGTAGAAGACTCTTGGCACTACTACACCTCTGTCTATATAAGCTATTTACTGCAACAGAAATTAAGGTTGACCTGTGCCAGTGGCATAAACAGTATACCAGGAAAATACTTCTTCATAATAAATCAATATATAACAATTTTATTTTTCCTAACCATGCTAAAAGCTGTTCAATGATCCAAAATAAAACAGATTCTTTGCTTTCTCATGTAAGTCAAGGCACTACAAATCTTACCTAAAGACTAATAGCATCTACTCTATCCGTAATCTTGGGTCATAGGCAGAGAATTTCTGAGAAGTTACAATTGGACAGAATCACTGTTTTTTCCTATGGAAATCCCTCAGGTGCTGTCTGGCTCCATATGTTTTATTCTAGCTACATCTTCAACAGGGATAAGTGGTACGCAGTGTTTAATCCCCATAGAGTAAGATGTGTGTATCTCAAGATTAGGCTGACATGCATGGAAACATTTATGTAAGTTTGGAGAGAGAGGGGGAGGTTCATATTTATGATTATACTGATTGTAATTTGAAAAATGAATTTGTGTTAACAATAATTGGTTTCACCCATTTACCTTACTTTCCTACACTACCTTTTATGCCTAATGCATTCAGCATGTGAGACCTATTTCAGCTGAGACAGCGATGTACCTGCTTCTGGGGTAAAGTACATCAGGAGATACATGAACTGGCAGGTGCAGGAACTGGACTTCCATCAGGCACTGACTCACTCCACTGAACTACAGCTGTCTGTGAGTATGTCTGTGCTGCCCAACAGCTTTGTTGCCCTCTTGGCACCCACCCTAATCCCCTGGCCGCCCATGCTGCACCCCAGTTATTTTGTTTCTGGGTTCACTTTTGGACCATGTCCTTTCAAAATGCAGTCTTGGGGGCAGTTTGTTCCAATGACCTTTCCCTGGTGCAAGCAGAAGATAGCCTGGATGGAGAAGGCTTGCATCTCCTGCAGCATCGTGGTATCCTAAATAAGAAGCCTTATTGCTACCCACTCCTCCCCAGTGGAGGACAGAGACAAGAGTGTAGAAGCAAGTGATGCTGCCCCTGCATACCTGTCTCTGCTCGCTAACAAAGGTGGTGAGCATCTTCATTTGGCTGCCTTGGGTGTAGGTTATCACTGTCAGGGCCCCAGCAAAGGTGGGCAGCAAAGCACACCTCTGGATGGCAATAGTAGGCATGAAAACTTTGTGAATAACTATAATACCAAAGCAATACCTTCCCTCCTGTCAGGAATCTTTCGAGACTGCTGGGGTCAGAAAGCAGGGGTTCTCTCATGCTCCCATTGTTGCCCTCCGTACAAAATAGGGGTCACAGAATCACAGAGTAGTAGGGGTTGAGAGGGACCTCTGGAGATCATCTAGTCCAATCCCCATGCCAAAGTTCACCTAGGCATGGGGATTGGAACCATGCAGGTTCACCTAGGGCAGGTTACTCAGCAACGTGTCCAGGTAGGTTTTGAATGTCTCCAGAGAAAGAGACTCTACAACCTTCCTGGGCAGTCTGTTCCAGTGCTCTGTCGCCCTCACAGTAAAGAAGTTTCTCCTCTTGTTGAGGTAGAACTTCCTGTGCTCCAGTTTGTGCCCATTGCCCCTTGTCCTATCATTAGGCAACGCTGAAAAGAGACTGTCCCCATCAAAGAGACTGGTCCTTCAGTCCCAGCAGAAGAGGACCAATTTGATACACTGAGCCACCATCCCTATTTCCCATAACAACAAGCCTTTTCCTGAAGGTGTCTGTCACCCTAACACTGGCTGTGATGGGCTGCTGCCAGGCAGTACAACGCTCACTGCTTTATTAAGACCAGCCAGGTCATTTCACACACATTCCTTCTTACTATTGCATTTTCTGTTTTATGGTCGACTTGCCAGGAAGAAGCCCATGTGGAGCAGAAGCCAGAGCATGGCTCATTGGCAGTCCCCCACAATGATGCTTCTGTATCTTAACACATCGCTACTTCTTGAGAGCAATGGACATGCACAGACTATAAAAAAGATGAATGTTGAACTTGCAGAGAAGAAGATTTCTTTTCAAGCTTCTGTCTAGACATTTCTCATGTGTATTTAAGAGCTTTAGGATATGTAAAAAAGACCTTTTTTTCCTCCCTAAATCTACATAAGAAAGCATAGTCAATAATCTGTGTAAACAATATGCAGTCATTTTACTGTAATTTTCTAAATGTCTGGGGGCGAAGTCCCAACAGGATTGTGGTAATGAGAAACTGGAGAGTGTAACTTGTTCTCTAAAGCTGGATATGCAATGCACAATCTCTGACATGGCTTACACAGAGCACTCATTATTTAATATGATGTACACATACTGTTACCATAATAAGTGCCAGTGCTCCTTCTATCTGCAAGAAGTATCTTTCCCTGCAACTGCTTATGAAACAAAGCAGATTATTAAAATAATTGAAAAAAAAATTTTGAGAATGGAACTTTTCTTCTTTGCTAGGATTGAAATGGTCTCACAGGATGAAAAAAGTCTTTGATTCATAAGAATTAACGTTTCTGATTTAAAAACATAGTCTTTGAAATATAACCACAGGGGTTCAATTTTGCCATTCCTACATCAATTCTGAAGGTATTTTTGAGAAGATTAAAAGTCTCCTGCCATATCTATGGAGCTACTTGGAAAGACTTTGGTTCTCATCCTTCTGGACACAACAGTGTAGATACTCTTTTGGTTTCTTGCTATTCAGCTAAATGATGATTTTTTTCAGGCAAAGTTTCAGGATGGTTCATTGCCTTTGATGCTCTAATTACCTCTTTTCAGCTGTGCATGTGCCTTATTAGTAATGAAAGAAAACCTTTCAAGTGCATGAGCACTGCAAATGAGCATGTTTAATAATTCATGCATTTTGGCTTAATTAGTACAAAAGATATTCTAAAACTATAGTTTTCTGATGTATTTTTAAAAAAGGGAAATTTGCCGTTTTTAGAAACACTGAGTTTGTACACAAATAATAAACATCCAGTCAAATCTGAATGCAGCAATTTAAGACAGAGCTACCTCAGTGGTTTGTTATTTTTTGAATGGCCAACCTTCTACTGAATTATTTAGTATAGTACTTTTAAGAAAATGTAAGCTTCAATGAATATTTGTAAAGAAATGCCAAGAATCACTTACTATGATATATACCATAGTAACACATTCTACCAAAAAGGGAGTATTTGCTGTGTCAATGTTTCACTGGGCAAAAAATTATTTATCCTTATGTCAGTACAACTAAGCTGATATAAAACATTTTGCAAAACCAATAGCTATTTTTATCTTTCTGGAGGTCAGCTTCAGGTATGGGAAGGATTGGGATGAATTTGTCAGCCTACATGCAGGGAAAAATATTCACTGCTCAACTTTACTGGGATTTTGTTCAAGACAGCTATCTTGTTTGCAGAGTTTGACCAAGATGAGAAGCGCTCCTTTCTCCCCAAAGATTTACCTCATACCTCTTTCAAATGCCAGAGAGCTTGCATACATTTTTGCTTTCATCTGCTCCAGAAAAATCTGAGGATTTGTGCTATATTCAATACAAAGATCAGCACAGACTGCAAAAAGAATGCTCTCACCAAGCTGTCCCATGATAGCTATATGCATTTTCTCATGAATCATAACTTCTAGTAAAGCAAAAGCCATTTGTCTTCACAAGACTCCAACACTGATACCCTCAGTGATGACAACTGCCTGATGATTTTCAAGTTTTGGGTGCCACATGAAGGAAATTCCATGCTATTTGAAAGATTATTTTATAAAAGTTTATAAAGTAGGACTAGTGACTATGAGAGGGCATTTTATCTAACAAAGGTAAGAATAAGACTGAGTGAACAGGACATTCACACAGTTTACTTCAGTAGGTGAGTAGGTAAAAAAAGCTCTTAAAGAGCTCTTTGGTGTGATTTCATGGGGTCAAAGACCATGCCAGAATTGCATCCATATAGCTCTGTTAGCATGGGTAGGGTGCCTTACTGATGTAATTATGTAGATTTTGGACCTAGCTATACAACTCCTAATGACATTGTGCAGTACTGGGGGGTGTACAAGTGTTGTCAAAGATGGAGATGCATTGTGCATCTCTTGGCTTGTCCTGAATTTGGAGAGGAAGCACTGATGGGATACTCTGCTTTCCTTTGAAAGGATGCAAAGGAGGCAGATCTTCTGACAGATAGCTTTAAGTTCAGGTTTATGCTGATTACAAACTTTAATAGGGTTTTCCAGCTCACTAGCACAGTAAATAAATTGGTGAAGCTTTTGTTGATACTCACAGGCTGTTTTTCAGGGAAAAGACTGCCTATAGGAAAAGCTTAGATTAGAAATGAGGAAAGGGAGGAGAGTTTGCAAGGCCAAGGTGAGAGGTTTGATGAAAAAAAAGAGCACAAGCTATGTTCAGAGGTCTTCGTCACTTCAAAAACTGACACACCATTAAAAGCTAGCAGACAAAGCTTTCTTAGCAGCAGCTGTGTCTGAAGCTGAACTGATAACAGCAATAACTTTTCTACAATTGCTGCTGTCAGTGTTTGAAACTTGCTTGCGCTCCCTCACTGTTCATCTTCTGTCCATTTGTCCTGCACTGAACCCACAGAACAGCCTGCACTGCATGGCAATCCTTCCCACACTAGAAGGCTAAGAGTCAGACCTGAAAGGCTCACAGCACACTGCAACATCAGACATAAATACACTTAACGAGCAATAAAGCCAATTGTTTGGTTACCTTCATCCTGTGTCCTGCTCAGCTAAGCAGGTGGCTAAAGAGAATCAGTCCTGCACCTCCTTGCTTGGCTGATACAGGTCTTAGCCTGGTGGTGTCTCATTGAAGATCTTAGCAACGATGCCCTCCTGCCTTGTTAGCCAGGAAAAGTGACTGGCTGCAATGGGAAGCAAGGGGATACTTTCCAGACGCAGAGTCATTCCTGCCCCAAAGTGGGGAGGTAAGCAGCTGCTCCCGACACCCAGCTGAGCTTTGTGGTGCCTTGTTTGAGTCAGCACCCAGTCAAAAAATCAGGTGGATAATTCTTGGAGGATAATGAAATGAAGAGAACCAAAGCAGTAGGCAGGATTTAACTTATGCCTATGGTTTGTTTGGTTTGGTTTTGGGAGTTTTTTGGTGGGTTGGTTTTGGGGTTTTTTTCAGGATCTGTTCAGTATGCAACTGCCTTCCCAATGATCTTTGTTTAATAATTATTATTTTCTTGTAAATGTTGCAGTAAAATGCAACAATTGAACAATAAGAAATTTCTGAAGGATGCTTTGAATAACAGGGCTCCACTCTCCAGAATCAGAACTGATCAGTAATGGAAATGGAGGTGAAGTTTCCCCATGCAAATCACTAACTGCTAGATTTAATAGGAATCTCAGATTGCTCTTGGTCAACAGGAGCACACCATTGGCAAGTTCAGGAGCTCGGACTCCTAAGACCATGTCCTGGTTTCTGCTGGGATAGAGTTAATCTTCTGGGCTTAAACCACAACTGCCCATTTTTTCAATACAAAACCTGGATTTAATAATTGCCTAAGGTAATCAAAATAAAAGGCAAAAGGTCTAAGCACTCCCTTAAATTACAGCCTTAGTGAGCAGCCAAGTAGCAGAAGGGGAAAGGAAGGAAGGAGGAGGTAGGACACAGCTTTCTTTGGCTGCTGTGAGAGCAGTCACACACTCTTCCTGTCTTCAGAGTAGCTTCAGACTCTGCTCAACTGCCCAATGGAAGTCATAAAATCATAGACTGTATTGGGTTGGAAGGACCTCTAAAGGCCTTCTAGTCCAACCCCCCTAAAATAAGCAGGGACATCTCTAACTAGGTCAGGCTGCCCAGAGCCCCATCAAGCCAGATCTTGAATGTCTCCAGGGATGGGGCCTCCACCACCTCCCTGGGCACCTTGTTCCAGTGATTAAAGAACTTTTTCCTAATGTGCAACCTAAATCTACCCTTTTCTAGCTTAGAACCATTACCCCTCATCCTATCTCTACAAACCCTTGTAAACAGATCCTCCTCCACCTTCCTATACGCTCCTTTCAGGTATTGGAAGGTTACCCCCAAGCCTTCTCTTCTCCAGGCTGAACAACCCCAACTCTCTCAGCCTATCAGCCAAAATGACTGTGCTCAGTGTTAGGGGGACACTTTTAAACTGACTGAATGCATAATGTTGAATAAGGTCAACAAGGTATTTGGGTGCAGTTTGGCTGCTAACCTGCTTCATTGCTTTGTGACTCACATCATTACATCTTTGGGTTTCTCATAGTGTTTCAGTAGGTGACATAAAATCACTTCTTTACACTGTTCATGTTTGTGATCACATAGATAGGAAACAGCCAAAATACTTTAGAAAAATATGCCAAGTTTCCCATTTCTAGACAGAGAGATCAAAACTCCCTATCATCCCTGTAGGGTTGTACTTTATAACTAGCAGGTTTCATTTTTCTTTCTCCCTGAAAACTGCACCTTCATAGATAATTTGAAGAACTATAATACCTAGTTAAGTGTTGCATGTTTCAGTCTGCTAAAACTGGCATTTTCATAAAAGCATTAAAAATACCAGCTATATTTCATACATCAAAATAAAAACAACAGGTTTTTTTGACTACAATCATTGGAGTTATCTTTTGAGAAACACCAGAGTATCAGTAAAACTGTAGTTCAGGAGCCAAATTTGCTACTAGTATAAATCAGAGTAGCTATATTGATTTCAGCAAGACTATAAATTGATTTATACTTTCTGGAGATTAGGTTTAAGTGACTGAAAATAAGGGTTCCAACTAATGTACATAATTTTTTAAAAAATGATTCATTTTTTAAAATTTAGATTTAAGCCTTCTAATTCCAAGACAATGTCCTTAATCAATGTGTCTTAAAGCAAAAGCATGACTGCTATAGTTTAACTGACATCATGTATCTGTACTACATCAATGTAACACACTGTGTATCTAACTGAATGCCAGGAGACTTGATTATCACATTATCGCCTACTCCTAAAAGGTGCAATGAAACAGGAGTTGAAGGACATTTTTGATTTGTATTTCTCTGAGCAGGGCTTTGGTCTTTCATACAGTACTGCACTTTTAAAAACCTGTCAGATGCTTTGTACCTATCAGAAGTAACTTTAAGGAGAACTGACGTATTTTTAAGGGCCTTTCTGCAGCTGAACTGGTAGTGTAAGGGAGGAAAAACTGATTAACTCCAGGGGCCAGATAGATTTAGACCCTGTGGAGATGCCTTGTGGATGTTCATCCTCACAAGGTCTGTGCACCTGCAGAGCTGAGGCCTTCCTGCTTTGTTTTAATGCAATGTCTAAGCTATAAAAAGTAGTAAAAGGGACCTCACCATGTAAATCAATATGCACTCCAAAACTAAAGTCAGAAAAAATGTCAATAAATAATGAAATGATGATAAAAAAGTAAAGTATGAGAGCTCTCCCTTTCTGCCTTCACCTTGTCACGCAAGCTGCTTCATACATTTTTAAGGATGCTCTGAGGCAGCACTCTCTTACCCACTGGCTGAGCTAGGAAAGCCGTGCTGAAGCCCTCACACAGGTGCCTCTAGTTCGCAACACTGCAGTTTTAAGACTCATTCGCTGATCCTGAGTGCAGTGAACAGTAACTGTTCAATTATACATCACTTCAGTTGAGGGTTAAATCGATTGTGACTCCATGGAAACTAGCATCCTTTACAGGTTTATTCCTGGGGTGTCTTTGGATATTATAGATTCAGCACAGAGGCTGGAGAGGTAAGGAGTAAACATACTTATGGTTTACTGAAATCAGGGGGAGCTACTCTGTTGACCTCTACAGGCTCTGCACTATATCCATGAATTCACAGATAAACCTGTGCTAAGGCAATGGGTATGCATAACACTCTACTAATAGTTATGGGGGAGGTCAGGCTACACAAGGAAATCAGTATCAGCACTGCCCTGCTGCTCTGCTGGAGATATATTCATGGAAGAGTTACTGTAACTTGGTCTCCACATGTCCATCAGTTTGAATCACCTGAGTGATGCTGACAGGATGCATCATTGCATTTTTGTTAATTAATCCTCTGGGACCAGAAGTTCAGCTCTCACATTTGAATTAAGGATGTTGGCTTGAAAAGGTGAACAAACACATCCACATGTATGTGCAGCTAAGCTTTAAAGGCCAGCATGTAAAGAAGCTATTACATGGATGGCAAAGACTATTCTTACAGTTAGATTAAGAATGTAATATTAAAATAAAAGTTTGCTTTTCTAGTGATATCAGTTTCTACTTTACTTTCAAATAGTACCACAAGTGTGGCATTTCTTGCAAGTAAGGTTTGGTTTACATTTTCAGATGCCATAGTCTCAGTTCTCCTATAGATGCAGATTACATTAAGGTCCTCTTGGCACAGGGGAAATTATCAGAACCTGCTGTGTGCAAAGTTAGGTAAAGCAGTAACAGCTGTAAATGATTGCAAGGACCTTAAAGCAAAGCTAGATCAGTTCTTGTCTGTGTGGAAACAGTTGCTTCTGGTTACCTTGGGCTGACTGAAAGCCCAGCAAAAATCACACATACTATGTCTCAAATTTATCAAGGTGAAGTGCTTTATCATTTTCAAAATTAAAATGGCATGAGTAGGTAAAAATCTAGTTTTTGTAAAAGTGAGGTTTAAGACAGGGACTCTAAACAGAACAGCTTTAAGAATCTATTATTTTATATGAAGTCTACAAGGCATCTTTGGTTCAATTTGGAACATTTGCTGGTAGTTTTTGAAATTTAGTGTTGCAGTTATAACTGTAAGAACATGAAAGTAATGGAAAAGTTACTGATAAATGTAATCCTTGCTTTAGGCATAAAACTCTACACTAACTACAGTTGAATCCAAAGTCTCCAAACCTACAGAAAACATGGGTAGTCTATTTTAATAGTTGCAGTTTCTGACAAAAAAAAAAGACCATGAAGCAAATAATCAGCTTTAGGAAAACTAAATTAAATTCAAATTCTAAAAGATCTCACTTTTAATAAGACAGTTGTTGGTAACAAAAAGATAAGAAATGGTCATTCTTGAAAAGGAGTTTTCTTTAACATGCAACTTCTAATCTAGAAGAAAGCAAAAATCTCAATAGTATTGCAAACCAGCACAGTTTGGGGTACATGTTTTTCCAAAGTCAATGTTAATTTTCAAATAAAAATAAAAAATAAATTAGGTAGCTAGCACCAGGAAAAGATAACTGTTCTGCTACACACTCCTTGCAGATTCCTTGAGGAACTGATACCAGTTGTTTCTCTACTCAACAACAACAACAATAATAATAATAATAAATCTTCCTAACACCAGTATCACTGATTCATAGATGACAGTTGTAAAAATAACATAAATTACTTTTATCATCAATGACTTGAACTTAGCTTCCTGATGTCTTGTACACTACCTAAAACGGAACTATAATTGCACAGATATACTTTGTATTTGTAACCAAACAGCTCCGTGTTTAAACTCATGATTCACACTGAAACAGCTTTCCTTTCTGATCTCATAATATTTTAGCTTCTCACCTGAGCCTGTTTAGGTTCATTTTTATTGTACTGGAAAGGTTAAAAAACTTGCAGTGTGAATCTTCCTCTCTGTAAATTCACCAGAAAAATAATGTGAAACAATGATTTCAAGTACGTAGTCATGTCAAATTAAGTGCAGAATTAAACGGTTTTCATCCCTGCAGAACATTCAGCTTTTCACAGTAGAAGGAGAAAAAGCTCCTGATATTCTATAGAAATAAAACCCGAGACAAGATGAAGGCAATTTACTCTCATCACCTATGTGCCATTTTTATGATAAGTAGTAAAGGGTGCGTTCTGTCTCTTTGTGACATGTTCCTAGTTTTCCAACAGGACAATTGAAAAGAAAAAGGTGTTCCAGGCACAGGAAAATTTAATATGGAAACATTATAGATGCTCTTCTAGGGGCATTTCAGAATATTTCAGGGTATTTCAGAATACATAACATGTGTGTAAATATACATACAAGTAAGTTAACATACATGTTAAGAGTATTTACCATGGTTGAGTAAGTTTTTTCCCTACTCACAACTGTTCTGTCTTGCTGTTTTCCCACTTCCCTATTTTGATTTGTCTCCTTATGCAGTTTTCTCAAAACTGGACTTTGGTCTTCAGTTGTGGAGTCAGGATGATGTTTTCTTTGTTCTATATACATATTATACACAGCATGTGTATACACACACACACATATATATACTATTGTATTTGAAAGTAGGCAGTGCTAGTGTGGAACTAAAAAAGTAAAGAATACATATATAAGCCTTTTTGTGCTTTGCTGTGGGATTTCTCAAAAAAAAAAAAAAAAGATCAGATGTAGATTTCCCCACATCTTCAAGATATTTGGTTTTGGATCTGTAAACTGTGGAACTGTGCAGTTCCATTTTCAGTCAATGCAGAATAATATAATAGGCATGGGAAAAGGAGGGAAAAGGTGAGCTGGAAGCCCTAAGTCAAGAGTCCCAGCAATTACTGAATCGCCATTGGCCAAATTTGTATTGGATTCAGTTACTGCAGCTTATAGAGCACTGTCAGCAACTTTTCCATAGAATGCAAGTCTCTAAATAGACTACATCACTGTGTCAACACTTGTCTGCATGGAGTAGAAGAAGAAAATAACTCCTTCACCCTTGAACTCATAGATCAGTGGAAAAGAGTTCACATCTGTTTATCTTGGGTTACAGGGCTGACATTGGAAATATACTGTGCTTTCTATTACTGTGTGGTTTATGTTTTTCTTTTTGTGCTAAGTAGCTTATTTTCAGCTGGAGTGACTGAATAGTGGAAAAGATTTGTTTCTTGACTTGGGTGTTTGAAACCACATTTATGCACTGCAAATATTGTCCAGACCATATTTTAAGAGACCTTCACAAATATTTAATAAAGGACTTGCATTCTATGACTTAAGGCTCGTCTACAAGATAAGACTTTGTCATTCAAGTTGGCAGGATTAGTCAGAGCAGCAAGAAACTTGTAAATTGGATCAAGAATGCTAATTAAAGCATCTTAAATACTAAAAGAACTTGATCATTCAGCAAAGCTGGAGAGCTTAGATCAGTGTTCTTTTCTAGTAAATATGCAGTAGGTTTAGGGCCAGACTCATGCTGCTTGACTTAGGTGCCCAACTGAAAAACCCAGACCAAAGAAGTATCCATATTTGCTTATTGAGACTTGACTGAGAACAGGCTGTTCTGTCCTCTGGCTGCTGCGAGAAGGCAGTGGCTGCAGACCACATCTCCTCCTTTGGGATGGAGAGGCCAAGCAGGAGGACTGATAGACAGAGGATGGAGCTCTGCCCTCATGCCATCAACCAACACCACAAGAACAGCAGGAGAAAAATGCTTCTAGTGGAGCAGGGGCTTAGCACACTGGTGCCCCTGCCTTGTGTAGGCTTAGGGCCCCAGGAAAGCACTCATGAAAACACTCAGCCTCTCTATGGAGAAATGAGGTGTTCTTGCCATCTTCATGGCTATAAAATCAGTCTCTGGAAAATCTTTTCTTTCAGAGTCTGCCTGGCTGCAACTGTCTTTTCTCCCCATCCACATGCAGGTTTCTTTCCAAACTGGATCCTTTCACCAGCTGAAAGTTTGTAAAGGAGATTCTGAGATATAAAATCTTGGGATGCTTTAAATAAATTTCAAAATCTCCTAGTCTGATGTACCTAGTAAATGATATCTCTTCTCTGATAGAGTACCTGTGATGCTGTTAGTCCTTCAATGTTTATATATTAATGTGATCTCCAAAGAGGCAAGGAAGCAGGATAGTCAAAATGAGCTTGGACTTGATTTGTAACATCAGGTAGACAAGTTTCTGCCTGGTCCAAGTCAAGATAACCCTTCAGGATAATGCCATATATTTGAGGAGTTTCATTTTAGTGCTGACTAGCCTCAGAGAAAAATATAGTCTGGGGGTCTGAGTTTTGCAGTACCCCTGTGAAAGGGAGGTTTCTGCAAATAGTAGGAGACCTGATTAAAACTTTATAGATGTTTCCTATTCAAGCTCTGTTCAGAAATTCTTTCTCCCAGGCACCAATTCCATTGCTAGAGGATGCAAGTAAGTGGCCTATCCACAAAAATACATAAATAGCACTTGGGAAGCACAGAAATATAAAAATATTTTCCGGTTAATAGCTGTTCTTTTCTCAAGTACAATAATTTAGGAGTAAAGAGAGGAAAAAACCCAAGAGGCTTCTTGGCTGAGGCTATTACTGAGATTTAAAATTATAATAACGGGAATCTATTTTTAATAAACTGCTACTGCAATGTTTATCACAGTTAAGAATAATTGTTATGATAACTCAATTTGTGTTTAATATTTTTGAAACACAAAAGAGAAACATTATTATAAAACTTTTTCAACCTCCACAATTATCTTTCACTTTTTGACATTACAAACCCTTTGATGGCACAGAGGGAGGTAGAAAGAGAGTGCATTTCTTTACAATTTCTGCCTCACCCAGGTTCTGAATACAAAATTTGAATGACAACTTTGGAAGATGAAGGACTGACTCATTTATCGAGCTCCCAGGTAAACTTTGTGTTGCAATTGCTGAAATTGCTGAATATTAATGTGAAAAAGTTCCTCAGTTTTGGACTGGAAGGACCTAGTATACTGTTGAGATAATTGCCCCGTGTGCCTGTTCCTTGAGGACCTGATCTTGCTAGCCAAAATTCTAGTTAGTGACAACTGTGGGGAGGAGAACAGTAATAGTAATCCCAAACTTCTGGGAGTTTTGATACTGAGAAAGATGCAATGCTAGCAATATATTGTCATCATTTTTATACCATGAAGAATAGTAACACTGCAAAGAGGTTAGGAATTGAAGATCCACTGTGCTAAAGGATATGATTTATCCCACGTTGGAAATATTGCTGTGCTATCTCTACTGCTTCAACTTTCTCTTTTAATGTGCCTCCTGGGACACATGACTATTCTGATGGCTTATTGAGAAATGTCACCATCTGCAATGGGTCAGCTTCAAGGCTCGGGCAGATTAGGTCTGCCAGCTCTTGAAGTCCACAAAAACCCATGTGCTGGTCTGCATCTATCCTTTCATTTTTTGGAAGCTATGCAGAAGCTGGTGTTAAGCATTAATTTCAATTTGCTTGATGGCTTGTAGTGTGTTATTATAAGAGGAAAAATAATTATGTTATCCTTGAAGCTGATGCAAAACCTACAAATAATGTCATCCTTTTCCAAAAGATCTGTCAATGCAGTTGTAAAGTTCAGAACGCAAGGAAGCATAAGACATGCTTTCAAAACACTGAATGTAGGGATTAATTAAAAAATCTCACTTCCCTGATCCATTTCCTGTAGCTATAACTTTTGAAAAGTTAAAGAAAAATTCAATTCCTAAAATATTTTTTATTTAAGACTGTTTAATAACACCTTCACTCTATACTTGAAAGTTTTGGTCTGGTATCAAGACAGTAATGCAGAAAACATCTACAGCTGCTTGTACAGACAACTAGAAGTAGACTCATGTCTGAGGAAGCTGGCTGATATTAAGGGATCACCTCCTCCAAGCTCAATAAGTGGAAACTCAGACAAAAATGCCAGAAGACCTGCATGGACGAACAAAGAGCTTCTGGCAAACTCAAACACAAGGAATGAGTACAAAAGAGGGTGGAAGCAGACACTGATAACCTGGAGGGAATACTGTCCAAGCATGTAGAAATATGGTAAGGAAAGCTGAAGCCCAGCTGGAGTTTAATCTGGCCAGGGATGTCAAAGAAAGGAAGAAAAGCTTCTATAAATATACAGGTGACAAAAGAAAGGCCAGGGAAAATGTGGTCCTGATGCTGAATGGAACAGGGAACCTAGTGACCTGAGTCAAGAAAAAGGCAGAGATACTGAATGCCTCAGGCCTTACTAGCTTATGTAAACTAAATGTCAGGAAGAAGGTGTAGAAATCCAGAAGTGAAAAGCAGTTCTGACTGCTGACCTTAGTGTGTATCTGCAGCAGCAGTTGGCTGGAAGGGAAGAGGTCTATTAGAAGAAAATTACAGTGAGCTAGAGTATGAGGCAATCAACTATTATGCATTACTAGTTGCAGAGTTAGAGTTGTATATAATGTGTAGAAGTTCTGAAAAGACAGTCCTAATCCATAGTTATAGTGCTAGAAATGATCAATTACTAAGCTTGCCTAGACATCTGATGGGCCGACTAAATAGAATTCAAGAAGATGGAGTGATCAAATGTTTTGATTAATTTTCTGAATAGAAGTTATATGGAAGTTGGGAATGCTTAAAAAGTTGATGCCAGCCCCCAGAATACAAGTCACTGAATTTTGATCACCCCTTTTCCTCCTCCAACAAAAAAAGCATGCAGGCTCCCTACTCCTAATCATCTCACTTTGGAGCAACCTGAGGTCTCCAAAACTGGATAAAGCATATGGTTTGCTCAGCAGGCTTGGCTATACAGGTACAAAAGAATCTTATGAAATGCTCAGGAAAAGCAAGAGAACAATCAGTGACATGAGTGGGGATGCCCTCAGAAACTCACAGGAAGGTCATCTTAAGCCAAGCCTCAGGTGGTCTAACATTTTGCTTGCTCATACCGAACACTTATGATAGCAACAAGCTAAGAAATAGGTGCTGTAATAGCTCAGTCACTTATGGCTGACAAAGTCTTCACCAGTAAACTCTGTTGTTACCTTTCTCCAGTAAAGTTACAGTCTTGCCATTGGGTAGATTAGTTTCAAAATGTCCCATTTATCAAAATTACTTTTTGCTACAGTCATTCTGAAACTGTCTTATAATTGTTGGGGGTTATTTTGAGAAACAAATGCTACTTGTAGGCCCCTAAACCTTTACTGCAGTCATAAAAGTTGCAAAATGTAGCATTACAGGCAGTTTGAAAAGTGACATCAGAAATAGGAAGGAGGAGGCTTAAGTTATTGAAAATGACATTGTACAAGAAAGAGATTGATTTGGGGGAGAAGAAAATCAAAACACCATGAAAACAAGTAAGAGTTGTCTTGAAAGAAAAGACTGACTTCAAGGAAGAATAAATACGTACTAAAGAAGCACAGTGAGTGTTTCATTTCAGATGTTCTCATCTGCTTAATCTAAATACCTTCACTTTTTTACTTCTTCTCTATGTTCCCGAATGTAGAATTACTTTGATTAATTGTGTTTGAATTATTAATCACTTCTGCAGAGTTTCTGAAGTGGTGGGTGAAAGATGCCCAGTAAGTCTTTCTTCACTGATGTGAACACTAAAAATACGGGTCTGCCTGCTACTACTGAAAATTCTTTCTACCTATATGATTCATTTAAAGCACTTCATAACCTAACCTTTAATAACATTTCATTCAATATTTATGGGCTAACATTTATGTTGCTCCACTGGAACATTTGATGTTTTTCAAAGTTTTGAAGTTAATTATTAATTTCATAATATATTTAATTTCCTTGCTGCAAAGGAAAGCTAAAACTAATCAAGAAAAGGACGTAAAAATTCAAGCCATTTAAGCTAACAGAGCTAAAGATTACGAATTATTAATGATAGGACAAGAGAAAATGGCCTCAAGTTGCATCAGGGGAGGTTTAGATTGGATATTAGGAAGAAATTCTCTACTGAGAGAATGGTCAGGCACTGGAACAACCTGCCCAGGGAGGTGGTGGAGTTACCATTCCTGGAGGTGTTTATAAAATGAGTAGATGTAGTACCTGAGGCTATGGTCTAGTGGTTAGGGAGATGTTGGGATGAAGGTTGGACTTGATGATCCTAGAGGTCCTTTCCAACCGTGATGATTCTATGAAAGATGGCTACAAATCTGTAATTTACTAGAGGGGCTCTGATGATGTTCCAGCCCTGGAAACTTTTAACTCAAGAACCGGAACCAAATTTTGATGCTATATGCCCTCAAGAAAATAATCTTTATATGCAGTATATTTGAATATCCCCAAATACTAAATCTGCATAAATAATGTATTTGGAACATGAAAAGGAGTAAGCTATTAATTAAAGATAATGATAAAAAATGTTTGTTGGCTAGTAAGAGAGGGCTGTAAGCTTGACTTAGCTTTGGAAGAAGATGCTTCCCTTTACCAGAGCAAGGACAAATATTTATCTTATTTTTTTTTGAGTTAGAAATGAAAATTATTTCTCTCTATTGATACAGCTTCTAGGTTTGTGGTTCTACTCTGACTACACATAAATCAGCAATTTCTTTCACTATTCTATTTTCTACTTATTTTCCTTCTTATCTATCTGTATGATACACTAATTTCCTGCCTTGTGTATTGTAATTTTCTACCTTTTGCTTGGTCTTTTTCTTTCTATTCTCTTCTAGCTTTCTCTAGCAAAATCCTTTATGCTTTCTTTTTAGTGCCAGGTCCTGCTTTTGAATGATTTTCCTGATTCCACTGTCTATCTCCCATTCCTGTCTTCTTACAACTGTATTTCCACTTTTGGTATATATTAAGCAAAACACCAATAGTTTATTCATTACTCTTTTTTGCATATATGAGTGCTACTGTTTACTTTCTGTATATAAAGCAGCCCCACCCACACTGGCAAATGTATATACTAAATTAAAATAAAATAAAATGAATAATGTTTTCAAAAAACACACAAATATAATTACGCCATTTTTCCATTTGAATCCTCCTCCATTATATCATATCATGTCTTGTGCAGCAAAGACTGACAAATCTCCTGAGAAGACTTTCTAATGTGTTTGATCTCAGAATACCACAAATAATCTACCTGTGTTATTGTGCACTAGGGTATCACTAGAAACATCATTCTTTGTGAAATGGAAATTTGATTGACCCCAGTAAATGGATGTCCCTTAGGCACCATCAGTCAGTAAGAAGTTGGAGTGGGTTTAAATTTATGTGAAGGTAGAAGGCTCCATATCTCTTGAGCTATTGAACTGTCTCTATTTTCTCCATTTTTATATTCTCCCTCCCTTTGATAATCCCAGTTTGATACTAGGAAATGTCAAAGAGAGAGTATAACAGCTCAAGAACATTGCCAAAGGATTACTGTAACTTGACAAGATCCTACAAGGCAGAAGGGGTAGGACATCTTCTACAATCTGTCTTTATTAACTGTTCTGATAGTAAAACTTTGCTCTCAAGCACAAAGTATTGCTGTAAGACACATTTTATTAGTGGGTGGCTTGAGTTGGAGATGGGTATATGCACTCCATATGGTCTTATTTATCCCAGAAGGGTCTATTGCTTGATAGCTGCAGCTGCAGCTGTAGAGGAGTGGATTTGATGGACTAGACAGTCCCTTTCTGTTCCTAAATTTTGAAGTTCTTCTTTTTTCTGTATATGGGAGACTATATTCAATGTTATACTAGCTGGGACAAATAGTAATTATTTCTGTAAGTAGTTACAGGATGTACTGTGCACTTTCTTCCTCGTGGTACAATCTCTCCTCTTAACTGGCCTAGGTATGGGGTGAAATGCTCACCCCAATGAACAAAAAGTTACCTCTAATGTCTTACCTGGCCGATGTGCCTTTGGAACTGCCATGTTCATCACTCGCCCTCCATCCTGAGGTTTGGGGGGGGATGCGGTAAACCTGCAAATCCCCGACTCTGACGGCGTGCTTGAGGTCAGACTGTCTGTGTAGTCATTAGTCCCTGCCGTGAGCTGCTCCGACGACGTGTCTGATATGAAGCATTCTGTAATGGTGAACTTGGCGTGTCTTAGCTGCTCTTCCATTTTTGCATGCTCATATGCTCTCGCTAGCTCTTCGTATGTTGAGGAGGCACTTTCTGTAGAGACCATGCTGCTTCTTGCTCGATCTAAACATTAGAAATACAAATAATGGGAGAAAGAAAACTTCTGCACAATTCTTTTTGGAAGAAAAGCTATGAACATGATAGTATTTCTTAATAAAATGAAGAGTCCTTGGAACTATCAAGGTGATTTAAATGAGTTTGCTTCACTATAAATGTCTGCACAATTTTTAGTTCAGTCAGTTACTTGATAATTACAGATAATATAAAGTGAAGTCTTATTCTGCTAGTAGCATTATCTGCTGCTAAACATTATCTGTTTAGCATTAAGTTTGTGGTTTAGAAGAAATAACCTTTAATACATGAAAAAGGTTATTTTTTCTTTTTTACAAAAAATAATTTCTCTAAAAGTTAAATGCCTTAAAAATGTTAGAAACCAACAAAACAGATTGAGCAAAATGAGGAACAACTTCTTTACATTATCCTTTTAATACATCTCAGAAATATTTCTGTGAGGTGATGTCTAGGTGAAAAAGGATAGTCTTTTTGTACCTGTTTCAATCTTTTTTTTTTCTTTTTTTGAGAAAGCCCTGAGGAGAAAGGTCGAATATAAAGGCAGTATCTCTCAGACATTGTCTCTGACTGTCTGAGACAGCAGGTAAAATACTAACTCATTTCATACAGAACAAAAGTCTTAACAAAGCAGTATTTTTTGATATCTACCAGCCAGCAGTCATTCAGGTGCTTTTTACAATGCCGCTGAAGCTAATGGGGCCTTCATATTTGACACACAAGCAATTATGACCTACAGGCTATTCTTCTCTGCTGATGAGTTTCTGAGAATATTATTTCTTAAACAAGCACTCTTATTGAAGATGTATATAGCTACTGATACATTACAAAGTATTCTGGAAATGCATCACTCATTTCTACAGGGTCAAATCTCTGATCTGTTGCACCCATCACACTTCTACTTCAGTGGGCTGGAAAAGCAGAAGACTTTCAAAAGTTCCTTGGGCAGAAGTCACGTTTCATCACAAGTTATGTACAATTTCAGACATTGTTGGTGATGTTCAATAAACGGGCACAATGTAATAGCTAATTCATAAAAATGGGACTCTTATAGCAGCCAGAGGCAACTGTGTTGTTATTGCAAATCTTTATCTTTTTTATTGTGTACTAGGATCCTTGCATTGCTTTTCACTGTGCACATAGAACAACACTCTTGCTACTTGTAAATAGGACTATGCATTATTTAAAATGCAAATACTTCTACAATATACTGTAACTTGCTTAAGATTTTGAGCTGGCCAGAACTTAAACAAGGCTTTTTCTCCCATCCGCCTCCAGAAACATAATTCTGTTTTTCACATTTGGTTTGTAAATCTGACCAAAATAATGTCTTGCCAAATTTCTGATGAACTGGAAACTGGAAGGCTGAAGTTGCCTAGTACCATAAAGCAAATATGATGTCCATGTAAAGGTCCCATTTTGGTTCATGAAGCTCAGGACCTGTGGCTTCCCATATCTCATGCCCTGGGGAGACTATTCCAGGATGAATCTACTTGAACACCTACTTTAGATCTGGTGAAAGTTCATTCAATCCCAGAGTGAACTTCATGAAACCTAGATACATTAGAAAATTTCTGATGGCCTCTAGTTTGAGCATTTGAACTTAGTTGCAGCTATGAATTGCTGCAATACATTTCTCCTAAGCTTAAAAGCTACTGCTCTGTAAACCTGGAATTGTTTTGATAAGAAGTGCTATATATTGCCAAGTATCAACTGCATCAACTAGATTCAGAAATCTGAACTCCATATTGGAAAAGTGATCAAATGTGCGCATTAGTTCAATTGATTCTTGAACATATAATTTGGCTACATCTATTATAATGTTTATTTAGAAATTTTAAACTTCTAAGTACTTAGATTAAGCTGACTCTATTCTTTTCCCAGAATCCAAGTGGCATAATAGAACTACATTTTGGCACAAGAAAGCCTTTCTTGAGCATGATCTAAAGCTTGCTATCCCTTATATAAATCACTGTGTGTTCAAGAGTAGACATAGAGTAGGACAGTAGCCATGTTAAAATTCTGCCTGAAGAAATCAGGATGAAGTTTGTCTGCTGGATAGAGGTGTCTATTGAGTGCTGTTACCCTATGGAGACAACATAGGGGTCTAAAAGTTTAAGAGGATGAACTGTGAGAAGATGAGAACTCCAACCCATAGATTACTGGATGTAAGGGAAGTTAGATGCTTGTTTTTAGAGGAAGAATAAAACCAGTCATACTGTTTTTCATGATGAAAGTCCAGTCACACCTAATGCTTTGTATCTTTAATGCATGGCTTTTTCACATGAGAAACACTTTCCCCTTAAAATCAGGATAGAAGGCAGGGAATTCCTTCTGAGGAGGCCAGAGCAATCCTGGATTTGCTTCTTTCAAGCATACCTTTGAATAATATTTTACCTGTCTTTATATTTGACTTTCATTAGATTTACTTCATGACTATCCTGCTGCTTAATTATTTACTGATTTATTTGCACTTTTTTTTGGTCACTTGTTCAGTGTGAGGTAGAGGAGAAGGTTGGGGTTTTTTTGCAGTTACAATTCCATTTATAATGTGAAGATATCAAGAAGAGATGAAGACTGCAGGTAGAATATGTATTCAGTATCTCCCCACTTACCATCTAGAGCAATAAAACCTATGCTGTTTCTCAGGAAAATCAAAGCTAGCTGCTCTAGTATTCAGTGATATGAATGAATTTTGACCTGGACTCTAATTCCAGATTTTTTCCCTCTTATTTTTTCTGCTTAGATTAAACTCTATGAACATATTACATGAAAATGAAAAAGAAAATACAAACCCCAATGTAGCTTAAACCTTAAAACCGTGCCACCTATGATTCTCGATTGCTAATACTGCCCCTTCCTGGTCAATGTCATTTCATGCAGCAATTTCTCCTACCTTTTCCTTCAGATACAGGAAGTACAGCACTTTTGCTACAGGAAAAATTACCACCATATCTTTCAAAGGACCATGGGCACAACATTTGTTATCATTAGTACTATATATATTTGCGGCACCCCTTATGAATAGCTTAAACAAAAACACCTTAGCGAGGAGAAATTAATGACATTTAAGCACCAAATGAAGCACATCAAGGACCAAGAAGGTTACTGCAGCTCATGCTGTCCCATTTTCATAGCTCAACCTGCAGTGAACCCCATACCTGTGTCCTGTGAGGGGCTGACACTGTAGCTGTCGCTTTCCTTGTCCACTGATCCTGCTGGCCTGGGGGTGGGCAGCCTCCAGTCTGTGGTGAGAGTATGAGCTGATATGGTGGGGTGAGGTCTGTTGAGGGTCCACTGACTAGCATAGCGATTACGAGCTGTGGGTCCAGTTTTGGCACTCCTCCTTGTAGTAGGATCTGTGATAGATAACAGAGAGGGTCTTTGTACTAGTGTCTTGAATTGATAAGGAAACAATCCCTATCAGAAGGAGATAGATACTGAAATCACACTGGTTAAAAAAAACCCAAAACATTCTTTGTGAGAAAAAATATGAACTGTGAAAGTGCTGTTCATTACCAATCTGCTAACACTTCTTTGAAATACTCTTTTTCTAATGAAACCATACATTTTAAAAAGGGTGCAACTGAAGAGCTGAGAGTCCCACCAATTTCCCATTGACATATTCATTATCCCTTTACTCCAACATAAGTAGCTCTCCAGTACTGAAAACACTTTGAGACATGAAAGAGAACAAGGCAAGTAGATCTGATTGAGGATTTAACACTATATCTCAAGCAAAGTCTAAGGTATATTATCAGTGTAGATGTGCCCTTAGAAACATACTACACAAGGTACCTGCTCTCAGTTTGTGAAAATGTGTGCTCAGAAATGTGGTGATACAATTTCCTATTCTGGACATTTTCCTATATTACAGTGTTAATCAGCTACAGATTCCCTATTTTTTTGAACAAGTAGCAAAGACATAAAACATAACCTGTAATAGTGCCATCAGAGCTTCACTAGGCACAGGTTCATAAAGATTTGACTGTTTGAAAAAATTAGTAAATAAATACAATTTCTTAAACTTTAAAAATTATCTGCTACTTGTTTAAGGTCTGCAATGTTTTCATTTTTATCATCCTAGAGATAATATGGTGACCAAGGAAGTAAAAATGAACTATATGCCAAAACTAATCTCCTTAATTTTGTTAATAAATAGTTCTATGAAAGTGAGGCTTGTACTCCCTAACAAAGCAAGTGGAATAGAAAAATCATTATGTAGCAAACACAAAGTGACTAAATCAGCACTGAAGGATTTCTCTTCAAAGCTTCTGAAAGGATATTACTATCAATAGAGAGAAAGGGTATTAGAAATGAAAAATTCAAATCTATTCAAATGTTCTTTGACATTCAAATGGTGAAGTTGTCAGTCTTTGAAGAAAGAGACTTTAGCAGAAGCAATTTAAAGAAAAAAAACACCACAATACCCAGATAATGTCTCTGAGCATTGCTTCTGCCTAAACATTCTCAGTAAGAATTTGTATTCTCCCGCTTCAAAGAAACAAGGTATTTATTTACAAATACCAGCTGTGGTCTGATCCTTCTCCTATTTCACATATTCCCCCTACAGCAGTGGAAAAATATGAACCCGGTGCCATTGATAATTGATCCTCCTGATAGTGCAGCACATAGCTGCCTCACATGCATAACATTCAAAAACACACTTGGCACAACGTGACCACCCTGTCAGTCTAAACCACCGCTTGTACCAGCTGTGGAAAGTTGGCACATGACTGTCATGCAGCCAGAAGTGAACCTCATGACTGCTTTGAGGGAAAACATGAAGGACAGAAGGAGAATGCTGGTGGGAAAACTCCTGGCATGATGCTGGGGTGGCTTGGTCTAGAGAAGAGAAGAGGGATCTCATCAATGTGTATAAATATCTGAAGGGAAGGCACAAAGAGGACAGCATCAGGCTCTTTTTGATGGTGTCCAGTGACAGGACGAGAGACAATGACTACAAGATGAAAGATGGGAGCTTCTCTCTGAACATCAGGAAACACTTTACTGTGAGGGAGGATGGGCACTGGTACAGGTTGCCCAGGGAGGTGGTGGAGTCTCCATCCTTGGAGATATTCAAAAGTCATCAGGGTATGGCCCTGGGCAAGCAGGTCTATCTGACCTTGCTTTAAGCAGAAGGGTCAGACTAGTGAGTGCCCAGAGGTGCCTTCCGACCTCAACTATTCTCTGATCCCATAACTCAGTGAGCTTTTGTCAGCAATTTCTAGGAGGTAGGAGCGCCTGATGCCAGCATGCAGGAGGTCAGTGCTCATTCTGCTGAGCATGTGCTGAGCAGTATCTCTGCAGCAGCTGAGCTATGCCTGCATAAAGGACTCTGTAACACAGATGCAGCAAGCTGCAGAGGTGCCTGTGTGCTGGAGAACAGTGCACATCTGGTGCCCTGGTTGTTAAGCCAGTTCTGCTGTTGTATGCTGAAACATAATTGTATAGAACAGAGGTGAGCGAGGCAGAGGTTCATTTCTTTTAGAAATAAATACAAATGAAATAGAGAACAACTTTAAAAGTGTTGTAAGGGAATAGTTGCCAATCAGTGGGTGTGAGTGTGCTCAGCAGGTTCCATAACCTCCAAGCCACCGAACTGGGAACTGCTCTCTTTTCCACAAAGAAAGATGTAGGCCTAGACAAAAATCTCATAGTCCAGCCTCTATCAAAGCTATATTAGTGTCTTAAATCCAGAGAACACTAACTAAAAGTCTTTGACCCAGCCCTGTGCACTGCTGCAATCAGATCTTTACTGCACAATAAATATGATGGTAGATTTCTATTTCCAAACTGGGCTGGACATGGATCATACTCCTACACAAGTTAAATCGAAGTTTAATCTGGAGGAAATCTCTGCCTGACTTCAGTGAAATGAAACACATAATTGCATACACAAAAAAGGATTAGGTATGGAAGGTGTTATAAAATGCTGTGGTATGAGACAAGCATGCAATTTTGGGATGGTGCCTCTTTCCTTATTAGAAAAGACAGGGTTGGAAAACAAGGGAGAGTCCATTGTTTACACAGTCAATCTTGATCTGCCAACATATAATATTTATATGATGATATTTTTGCTCTTAGTGAGTAGGCTAGCCAGCATGTACATGAACTAAAAGAGCGAGACAAAAGTGGTACCTGAAAGAAAACAAATATCATATCTTGACTTTTTAAATTCAAATGCCATGACTCTCCATAGATGAAAAATGGTGGTACTAATCTAGTCCTCAAGAAATAACTAACCATGTCTTAAGACTGTCAGAATTAGAAAAACAGAAAGGTCAGGACCAGAACAGCTATCATTTATAAATACTGGGGTGGAAATGAAGATGAAACGAAGATTTTTCAAATAAACTACATTCTCGAAACTGAACTTTCAACATTTATGTTCACCGAACTCACCAAGTAAACAAACTCTGAAACAGTCAGGGGACAAAAATAATCCATGAGATTTTAGAAACTGAACACTGCTAGCAAACTACACTTTGGTAATATTCCTGAGTATTTATTCAATCTAGTGATTTTTTTTTTTCATACATATGGAACACATTCAGGAGATAAATAAAAAGCAGGGATTGCAGCAGTATATTAATTTGTGATAGTATTTTAGTCACTGTAAGCATGCATATATATGGGAAAAGTAATTTACCATAGTAACTGAAACTGGAAATACAACTTCTTCGGAAAAGCAATAATGAGAAATATATTTCTTACCTGATGGAGAGGGAAGGAGGGAAGATGTATTTTGAAATACAATAAAGAATGATCACCAAGAAAAATATATATTAGACACTAAAAGCTATTAAGTTAATTTACCCAATAAATCCTAGAAATTAAAATCTAGCATGCATTTGCTTTAATGAAAGCCAGGTATGAATTATTTCAAATTACACCTACATTTCAGACACACATCCAATTTTTACCATATTGAATCACTAAATGCAATTGTATAAGAAATGTTCTCTGCTGACCTAAATAGCTTTCTTTCAACTTTCAGAATGAAGAAAAAACCCCATGAGGATGCAAATGCCAGAGCACAGTATTAATTTTCTTAGAGCTTTCTTCTCTCCAATAATATATTTTCTTATATGCTTACTTGTTCCTGGCCGGGCATCAGAAACATCCACCAGTGGTCCTGTAGCTTGTGAGACAGACTGGTAATGTACTGTGTGGGTGACAGTCAGTGACTTCTGCTTAGATGTCTCTCCAAAGTCAGCATCAGTGAGCAGAACCGTTGATCTGTCATCTGTAAGTACAAAAATCCATCAGATAATGAGTAACAAATTTTGAGTTTCCCTTCATAAAAGCTTTACAGCAAGTCCTCAGACTTATTTTAAGCTGGGTGCCACCACTGACAGTGGCACTGTCACTGATGGTGACAGCACCCTCTTCCCTGCAGGACTGAAGATGGCTTTGAAGTGTATACCATAGCCTGGGAGCCTCTGGGTGTAAACTCAAACTTCATACGAAAGAATAAGTGTAATTTTCATGCCTGTCTTTGACTTTACAGATGTGTAACTGAGACAGACTATTAGGCATCCTTATAAAAAGCTAATTTATGTGTAATTATTTTTGGCCCTAATTCCTTCTTTCCTGTCTTTAGAACACTGCCCTCTTCCCTTTCATTTTCCTAGAGTTCAGCTGAGCTTTTCAACAACATATTCAATTTGTTTCTTTTTATTAACATAATTAGTAATGTCCTCAGTGAAACTGTCCATATCTTCCCAAAAGGAGGTTGTTAGGTAATGTGGCTAACCAACCCTCTACCAGTCAGCTTTTTCTTCATAGACAGAATATTTCAGAAGGCATGGCCGTGACCCAAGGCTGTTCTTAGGAAGCTGCTTACTTTTAAGCATGTGAGTACAGTAGTGAAGACAATAGAAATATACTTGCAGGGCAGCTAAGCATCCTTAAGTCCAGTGTCTTGCTGTTTGGGAAGCTAAGGGCTAAGTCCTACCAGCTCTCTCATTATTGTAGTTTTGAAAAAGAAGCTTTGGGGAGTTTTATGCTATTTATGTAGGTTTCTCTCAATGTAGTCTAGCTGACTATGGGCTTTCCTCCAGCTGCAAAGAAAGGTGCAAGGTGAAGCCTGACCTTGGGAAGGACTGGAAGAAAAAGGTGAGTGCTGACCTTTACCGTGTATGGTTTTGTTGCTAATTGCTTCCCTATGAGGTAGGATATATTCACGAAATTTCTACAAAGACCTTGATCTCCCTGCAGAAAGCTAGTGCCATACAGCACTTACTTTTTTTAAAATTTATTTTATTTTTTTTATTTGTGATCTCTGCATTGTATTTCTTTCATTCCAAGGAGGAATCTGGACCAATTGATCATGGAAGATTTAACAGCAATAACTCTTCTACTGACTTCATGTTTGCAGAGCAACTATTTGCATGCTATCAGACTTTCTTTTGCATTCTTTACAGCGTTTTTACCCATTCATAATAGTAATAAAAGCCACAAGAAGTTCCTGTTATGCTATGCTATACAGCTTTGTAATGTAATTTTAAGCAGAATGGCAGCAGTTGGGCTTCCATGCATTTACTACTCAGCAGAGGTTAATCTGCTTCTTCTAAGCACTCCTGTTTCATATTTTTGTTTTTGTTGTGTGGCTTTTTTTTTAACTTGACAAGACACCATTAAGGCGAACAGTTCTGCACAATAGTATAACCAGCATTTTTTACCCAAAGAAGGTCATAAATAGAATGAGCATTATGAAATCAAATTACTCTGTCTTTGGCAAAAGACGAGCTCTTATTCAGGTTGGGAATAAAGCCTCTTGGCAGTAAACTATGTCAAAGAGTGCCAAAGTGCTGGCTTATTCTGACTGCTATGTGGAGAGCTGGCTATTACCAAGGCATTGATCGCATTGCTACAGCTAAGGCACTAATGGTATTTCCACTATAACCCCCTATTTCTCAGTGACTGTAACTCAAAAGTAAAAACTGTCCTTAGGATGAGGCCTGGCACAAAAGACTGCATCACAGAGGCAAACTTTGGGAAGCTCAGATCAGGATTTCAGGTGAAGCATAGGTCTCCTTTCCAAATCTGCAGCACAAGCTGAAATGTCCCCTGAGGCCACCCCCTATGCCAGACAGCAAGTGTGACAGGGTGCAGGGCTAAAACTGCTTGTCCCTCCCCAGTGTGGACATTGGCAGGAGAGGCAGAGATGTTGCTGCCAGCTTGAGGAGCTTTCCTCTCTGGCCACATTGTCCCTGGTAGGCTGTTACATTCTCAGCCATCACAGGCTGCTTCTACACAGATTTTGATAGAAAAAAGTATGAAATCTAACAAGATCAGTCATTCTGGAGGGTCTTGCCACAGTATGTTATTGTATAGTCCTGAGATCAGGTTGCATTTTTATTCTGCTGAGATTTCAGACATCCTGTGTTTAAACTATTTGGAAAAAATACTCAACACCAAAATTTTCTATTTTTCATGACAGTTTAGCTATGTGTCAGCCACATGGGAAATCTTTTTTCCTCTTGTGTGAAACAGTTTAGATTTTAGTTTTGCAGAAATACACAAAAGCTGAAAACTGATCAAAATGTTGAACTATCATTTGCTAGGAACAGGTGGATACATTATGCAACATGTTAAGTTTTAGAAGTTGCCTTCTGCAAATCTTTAAATAATGATATTGTAGTTTCATAATTTCATTTTCCTTATAAGCAATGCCAGTGATTCAACTGCCTAGTCAAAGTCAATAGAGAAATCAAAATAAAAATCATAAGGCTGCCAGTCTTCATTTACATTTTCTTCAAGCGTCTCTTTCTGCCAGCTTCATTTTCCTAATGTCCTGCATTATTTTAAATACTGTACTGAGATTAAAGTGCAGATTAATTCAAAGGGGAGAAAAAAAAATCAGTTAAGTTTTCAAACGTGTCAAATTACTTTGTAGATTTTTTCTTGACATGTGCAGTGGGGAAAAGATGTGGGGCAAAGGAAGTCCACCTAAAGTGCCTGTTACATTAATCAGTGAAAAAAAAGCCCAGCAAGAGTTTACCAATGGTCTCCATCGTGTCCCTCTCCTCAATCAGAAGCTGTGCTCTGGGAATGTCTATGTGCATCCTCAATGTTTGCTGCTGCTTATTAAGTGTATCTGATGTCCTGGTGTTCTTGCTAAAAACAGAAGAGAAGTGAACACATTAACATTTAGTCTAAGTGAAAAGATACTTGCAAACTTGCTCATTTTAAACCTGTCCAGCTCAAACAAAAAACCCAACATAACCATAATCAGCATAAATATCCATACATCCTGTTTTCCTATATTCAGAATAAGTGCATGGTATTAATTTATTGCACAGGACAGTTAGATGAATGCACAACGTTGGAAGGATTTGGTCTATTTTTTATTAGTGGGAATCTCCTGAAAATTTCATATAGTTTTCTACAAGTATCATATGACGAAATTAGTAAAAGCACTTTGAAAGATGGTCCTTTTTTTCATCCCTCATGAATATGAGTAAAGAAACACACAGCTGAGCAAACAGGTTGGTAGGAAAATGATGTCTTGAGTAATTTCTAATTTTTTTTTTAACTTTTCTTTTTTTTCATTAGAGAAATTCCAAACATCACTAGAATTGATAAATGAAAAAACCAAATTAATAACTAGAGATTCCATTAGTAAATTGCATAAAATAAATAAAGGTTTTAGTCTCATTGAAGTTCCAAGACTAGAATTGCAAATCTTGTTTACATTCATAGATTATTTCTAATTGATTGATGCAATATTCTAAAAAAGAACATAAACCAATTGTTCTATCATCACGCAAATTGAAACAATTTCATTTTGAAGTTTGTGTACCAGAAAATGACTTCTTGAATGAGCTGTCTACCAAAAGCAAATGTAAATGGATAGTAAAACTGAGTGCTACAATCATTTCTGGTACAGAGTTTGCACCAAGAAACCTTCAGACTGCACTAAAAATTCAGGAACTTTTTGCCATTCTAGGGGTAATTACTCTTTGGAGGAGAGGAAATATTTGCAAATACTCCTTTACACAGGGAGGCCAAGGAAAGTTTAGGCAAATCAGGCAGTACTATGATCCAAGTGCTCACACTTCAAAGAGCTTTAAAATCCAAGTGGAGGCTCATTTTCTAGTGTAAAGTAGCTGTAGATCACTTGGTTTAATTATCTTTTGACAATGAATTATTGTTGTTAATGGAATCTGGAGAGGACTATCAAGCTGCTTGATGATAAGCTCACTTCTTCCCTGAGTGCAGGCCTCTACATAGGGGATTGTATCTGCTATGTCTGCATGTGAACAAGACCTAACTATCGCAGGTTTGGAGATTCTCCTACAGTCCTTTTTAGGAGGAATTTCCTTGTCACATGGTCAGTGTTTCTGCTCAAAATCCAAGAGCGAGATCTGCAAGGCAGACAAGTACACCTCTCCAGCTGATTCTCACTTTCTGGCTTTCACTACTCTTGTATCCCCAGCATTAACACTATCTATGCATCTCGAACTTTAACGTTGCTGTCTTTACCTGGTGGTTAGGTGGTACTGTTGCTTTCTTGTACAGATAGATAACTAAAGTGCATTCAAACAGTCTACCACTGGTGCCTTTTATGGAAACAAAACATCAGGAGAGCTACCCAAGGGCTGCCAGACTTTTCTCCATATATGATCAGTGGAGAATAGTAGTCACAGTGTCTTATTAAGAACATAAATTTTCAAAGACATTTAGGATCCTAAAATGCAGATAAATTCCACACTGACATTGTTGAAGTCTCTGCAAAGTCTCTGCATGGATTAGATGCCACACTCCTATTGGTTTCCACTCTAGTTGATGAAATGTTAAGAGAATCAGAGACTAATATATTATCTGGACAACAAATATGCCTGAATACATGCCCTTGAAAAGTGGGACTACTTTGAGATTGTCGAAGATCATAGAAAAAACCTGTGATCAAGTAGGAAACTGAATTTCTGAGGTCTAATTTCAATTAGTAATCAATAAACCAATAGTTATAGGATACATGTAATCAGGTACATACAGAATTTGTGCAATATATAACTGAGTTTAATATGCATCATTGCACCCCTCCTCCACTCACCAGGGATGCAGGTGACAAAGGGATCAAATTCATTCAATCATAGAATTGTTTAGTATTATCAAGTCCAACCATCAACTCAGCACTGCCAAGTCGACCACTAAACCATGTCCCTAAACATCACATCTACACGTCTTTTAAATGCCTCCAGAGACAGTGACTCAGCGACTTCCTTGTGCGGCTTGTTCCAATGTTTACCTCTTTTGGTAGAGACATTTTTCCTAATATCCAATCTAAACCTCCTCTGGTGCCATTTGAGGCCATTTCCTCTTGTCATATCACTTGTTACTTGGGAGGAGAAATGGAAACCCACCTTCTTTCAGGTAGTTGTAGAGACCGATAAGGTCTCCCCTCACCCTCCTTTTCTCCAGGCTAAAGAACCTCAGCTCCCTCAGCTGTTCCTCATAAGGCTTGTGCTCTAGACCCTTCATCAGCCTCATTATCCTTCTTTGGACATGTTCCAGCACCTCAATGTCTTTCTTGTAGTGAACGGACCAAAACTGAACCCATTATTTGAGATGCAGCCTCACCAGCACCGAGTNCATAGAAAAAACCTGTGATCAAGTAGGAAACTGAATTTCTGAGGTCTAATTTCAATTAGTAATCAATAAACCAATAGTTATAGGATACATGTAATCAGGTACATACAGAATTTGTGCAATATATAACTGAGTTTAATATGCATCATTGCACCCCTCCTCCACTCACCAGGGATGCAGGTGACAAAGGGATCAAATTCATTCAATCATAGAATTGTTTAGTATTATCAAGTCCAACCATCAACTCAGCACTGCCAAGTCGACCACTAAACCATGTCCCTAAACATCACATCTACACGTCTTTTAAATGCCTCCAGAGACAGTGACTCAGCGACTTCCTTGTGCGGCTTGTTCCAATGTTTACCTCTTTTGGTAGAGACATTTTTCCTAATATCCAATCTAAACCTCCTCTGGTGCCATTTGAGGCCATTTCCTCTTGTCATATCACTTGTTACTTGGGAGGAGAAATGGAAACCCACCTTCTTTCAGGTAGTTGTAGAGACCGATAAGGTCTCCCCTCACCCTCCTTTTCTCCAGGCTAAAGAACCTCAGCTCCCTCAGCTGTTCCTCATAAGGCTTGTGCTCTAGACCCTTCATCAGCCTCATTATCCTTCTTTGGACATGTTCCAGCACCTCAATGTCTTTCTTGTAGTGAACGGACCAAAACTGAACCCATTATTTGAGATGCAGCCTCACCAGCACCGAGTACAGGGGGACAATCACTTGCCTAGTCCTGCTGACCACACTATTTCTGATACAGGCCAGGGTGCTGTTGGCTGTCTTGGCCACCTGGGCACACTATGGAGCTCATATTCAGCCAGCTGTCAACCAATAACCCCAGGTCCTTTCCTGCCAGGCAGCTTTCCAGCCACTTTTCCCCAAGCCTGTGGCATTTCATGGAGTTCTTGTGACCCAAGTGCAGGACATGGCACTTGGCCTTGTTGAACCTCATACAATTGGCCTCGACCCGTTGATTCAGACTGTTCAGATCAAGTCAGACATCTCTCTCAGAGAATGCAGACCCCAGAATCTCAGTGAGAGTTAGAAGCTCTTCTACAGTACAAATACTCTATATTCCCCAGTGATAGCTTTATGCAAAAAACATGGAGGATCCTTCAAGCCAGAAATGGAACCCAGGACTCCCTATATTCAGAGAAATTCCCTACTATTCTAGAGAGTTATGCCTCGTTTTGTGTGATCTCTCTCCTACTCCTTACTGGTCTAATTAATTCTCCTGTATGCAGCAGCATGGTGACATGGAGCGTCCAAACACAGAAGAGGCAGTTGGCAATAGCAAGCAAGTTGCTGCTGATTAACATGTTATCTCTTTCCAGCTCAAGGAATTTTGAGTTATTTTTCACAGATCACAACAGCTCAACTTTCAGGTTATAAAAGCATTAAATGCCTCTAGGACTTGGCAAGGAGGCAAAGATTTTTAGGATTGCAGTTTTGAAGTTTGGTGCCCAAGTATTTTTTAACCTAGGAAAATTCAAGCATCAAAGTATTATAGCAGGCTGGTGGATGAGGAGTCCAATGATTAAATCTTTAAGGTGAGGAAACACATCTACCTATGTTTTCTTTAACCTACAGATATAAAACTCCCAAACTGAAACATGTACTATGGCTATTCTTTGCCTGTCAGACCATGTAAGGATCTGTGTAAAATACAATTCATTCCCTTTGGTTCAATGAATATCTGAGCTCCAAATTGTTAGAGACTGGAAGCCTGTCTAGGGAGCAAGTCACTACGCATTTGCTGTAGTCTTTTACTCTGCCAAGGTGTCTGCTTTTGGCCACTATGAAAGACAGACACTTGAGTATGTGGGCCTTTGAGTCTGACTAAGTACAGCTTTTATGTACAATCTGTGGATAAATAGGCCGTTTTCCAGAGGAAGCACAATGTATAAGGTATTTTGAAAGAATATACATAGTTAAATGAATACCCACTTTTAAATAATGTCTTTGTATCTTTAATAAAAAATTACTTACTTGAGTGACTGAAAAATATCTGTATGTACATGAGAGGGTTAAACCTATCAAACTAGTTATGCAAAGAGATTAAATATGGCGCTCTGCAAAGTCAAAGTCATTCTGGGTCCTTGGCAGAATGTCAGGTCATCTCAGTTTCCTGATATCTAAGCTGGTTGTTGTAAAAACATATGGAAAATAAATCTTGTAAGTAATCAATCTGACAGAGGAATAATAGGGGAGAAAATATTCCTCACCTTCTGTTCAAAATCAGAAAGCTCAGTGAATCACTATAGTGATTCACAGTGAACTGTTACAAAGAAGTTGGCTGGACCAATGTTTTCACCCCAAAGAAACATTAAAAAGCTGTGATTGTATAGCAGCAGGAATTTTTATTTGTGAGTTTAAGGTATCAGCAACAAGTTGTGCAGCTCCCATTAAACTGCCAACTTCTTATCCTGCTCCCCAGGCATTTGACCTATACAGCTAAAACTAGTGACTTTCAAAGCAAAGACTAAAGCTCCATTCTTAATCCGCTTCACACGCGCTCATAAAAATCTCAAAGGAAAAGATATACAAAACTCTCTCCATCCCTCACACCTTTCTACCAAGTTGGAAACCAGCTTTTCTACTCCTTGTCCAATACTTGAACAACAATGCACAAGCCATGGCATACCCTCTTTCTTGATATTTGTATCAGAGCAGATTTAGTGAAATATAGAAAATAGAAAATATCAGCAGCTTTATAATACGTGACTATTTCTTTGGAGAGGGCTTATCATCCTTTGATTATTAACGTGCTAAATCTTCAGGAACATCTAGTGACAATGAATAGCTCAGCTTTCAGTTGGAGGTATTTCACAGATCTACCACAAATGAGAGAGATTTAGCCTGTAGAATCAATTTTCCTCAGAACAGCAACATTTTGAGAGCTTCAAGTTTTGATACATCTGCCTATATCCCCTACTTCTTCTAAAGTCTGTTTTAATAGTCTTTTGTCTTTGTTCACACTTTAATAAAAATAATTATTTGTTAATAAGTGAGATAGGAGAAACTGACTTGATGAGCATATTTCAATGCTGGTTAAAGGAAAAGCAAAAAGAAATGGTGGCAGATGAACTACCTAGCAAACCAGCTCTGAACTAAAGGCTTGTAAGGGACCTGACAGCTCTCTGAGTGCATGAGGTGGGGATGACAAGAGTTCTTCAAGTTGAAGGTCGACAGCAGCAGAGGAAAGAAAGGGTCAAAACTGGGCACTTAGGTTGGCAGTTTGATAAAGTTTTCTAAGTGTCAGAGCAATGAGACTCTGAAATGTCCTTGCATAGGCAGCGACAAGACTAATGAAGTTAACCAGGTTTAAGGCAGAGGTTAACCAGTTTACAGAGGCATTATGTGTGGTTGTCACTGGGACTTAGTATCTTTATCCAGGAGTTTCAGTCAGCTCATGCTGGGTTTCTTCAGGGAACAAACTTGCTGCATATGCTAATCTATGCTGTTTTCTGTGACACCAAAATATATCAGAGCATATCTTCCTGAAGTTGCTTAAACCTGCAATACACTGCTAGCAGGGTTTTTTAACTGGCAGGTAGGAAGGGCATGACCTGACCTACATGACCAGTCTTGTTAACATCAGTTGGACTATTCAGATGTATTTGCAGACTTATGGCATAGAGCTGATTTTAGACTAAAACCACTGTCACCATGACTTAATAAGTATATGCTCACAGTAGCAGATGAATTTTATCACAGGTAAGGAATTCTAGAGTACAGTTCATTTGGTAAAATAGCTATGACATTCCCAAATTTGTTGCTTAAAAATAAAAAGATTTTCTAACAAACCAAAATGTATTTGAACTTAAAAACAATCCCTTGGTGATCTCATTTTCAAATATATGCAGTAGTTCCAAAGTTCAATATTTTCCCCAGACAAAACAATAAATATTGAAGATATGAAATTTCCATCTTTGAAAAAATTGTGGTGCAAGAATAGTCATTCGGTTGCAATTCAATAGCTGAATTAGATTTCTGGATGCTGAGTTGATGGAACAGAACTGAAAAAGAATAAATGGATTTACCTGCTCTTCTATACCTTTGGGTATAAGAAGCTAGCAATAGTGAATTTCATAAGTATAACTGTAAAGTTTAGAGATATTCGCATCCAGGCACTTACTGGCTTCAATCAGATGATCCCTGAAGAGTAAGTACTTTGGTACATATTAAGAAAATGTTTTTCTGAATAGGAAAAATGTCTGAACAGACCTACCTAGCTTCTATAATTTAATCTACTAGCACAAGAGTTCTTCTTTTCTTTACCATTGTATTGTCTCACGGATACTGTCCGCAAATTGTCTTTTTTCTCCTATTTCTAACTGACAATATGTCCTAGTTCTTAACAAAGAGTCAAATAGGGTGTTTTAAAAAAGGATTTAGGAATAGAAGGTTTACTTCTCTATTACTCCCTATAATAATTTTTATATATGATGCCATACTTGACAAACATTTTTCAATTTAAAAACATTAAATCTATTCTTACCTCATAAGCATTTCAGCCAAACTCTTCGCATCTAGGAGAAAATAGAAGAAGTGTCATTACAAATGGAAGTCTATTTGATAGATGGATTAGGAAGTAATTTGAATAACTCATGTGCAAGACCACTGCTGTTTCTCAGATCAGTGGCAAGAATAAAATAATCTCTAGAAGTCCATACTTTTGCTGAAACTGCATTTCTCCCCCAGACAGGATTGTTTGGTTCCTCAGTAGCACCAAAGCTGCTTAGAGAAGTACAAGTTACTATTGGCTTAACTAGAAAAAGCTACAGCAACTTATGAGAAGTGGGAACAGTTTAGCAAGTGATGGGGATCTATATGCCTTCATGCCAGGGTCAGCAAGTGAACAGATGAGGGAGGAAGAAAAGGCAAGAAGACAGAAATGTTGACATCCATCTCTAGGCAGGAGGACAAATTCAAGCTGGATGAGCAGTTTCCAACCTGCCATTTCCAAACCAAAACTGTCTGCATAGAGATCTGAGCAAGGGAAGTCAACAAGGAGTCAAATTGTTTGGTTGCTCTCAAATATGAATGTTTTTTGGCTGGCAACAATTCAGAACTACTACTAAGTCTTCAGAGGACAGTTTATATGCAAACAAGGAGGTGACTTATTCACAAATGGATCAGCCCTGCAGAATGAGGTCCTGCTGAATGAGAAATATTCTTCCCATTGTTGTCATTGCTGTTATTATCAGCATAAAATCCTTTACGGATATAATTATTCAGATACTTATTGTATCAAGAAGCAGATGAAAGTTCATTCACCCAGTATTCTTCAGGTAGCTTTCTGTAAAACTTTGTCAACATAATATAATAATTTCTGTAGTATTATTCAGCAAAAATAGGGAGCTATGCTTTGTTCTCATGCAGTCTGCCACTAAACAAACTCACTTAAAAATGCTGACTCCAGAGTCCTTAAGTATATCACACAGCAACAAAGCAGCCTTTTGTGCAACCAAGTGAAGCAAATCTGAGAAGAAAACAGTTCCAAGTTCTAAATCTTCAAGCCACTCTCTTATTATGTGAAACTTTAAATTTCTTCTTTTATCTGCTGTTTGTAAATTTACCAGCACCTGTCAAGACGTTTACTGAATTTGTCTTTGTTTTCTTCATTTCACTTTTTTTTAAAAAATTTCTTAATCACCTCTTGGGTCTCCAACACCTACAATTTCCTTGCTTGTGATCCTATTAAATATGCTGCCTTTAAAATTCAGAGAATGTAGGCGGAAACAAACCACCATGTTAATCCATTGTACTGGCTACCTTTGTATTCATTTTAAAAAGAAATAGACAATGGTCTCTTTTTATTAATTAAAAAAAACCTCAAAACTGCTGCCATCTACTTTCTGCATTCTGTTCCTGTGACACTGTGCCAACTTGCCTGTCTT
>VYZX01021607.1:0-12322 GCA_013401335.1 Brachypteracias leptosomus
TCTCCAAGCTGAACAACCCCATCAGCCTTTCTCCACAGGATAGGTGTTCCAGCCCTCTGACTATTTTTGTGGCCCTCCTCTGGACCAACTCAAGAAGGTCTGTATCTTTCTTTTGCTGAGGACTCCAGAGTTAGACATAGTACTCCAGGTGAGATCCCACCACAGCAGAGTGAAGGGCAGCAATCACTTCCCTCAATCTGCTGGCCATGCTTCTTTTGATGCAGCTCAGGATATAGTTGGCCTTCTGGGCTTCGAGTGCATATTGCTGGCTCATCTCCAGCTTTTCACCCATCAGTAACCCCAAGTCCTTCTCTGCAAGTCTGCTCACAATCACATCATCCCCCAGACTGTATTGATACCCAGGACTGACCCAACCCAGGTGCAGGACTTTGCATTCAGGTGTGAACCTTATGACGTTCACTTTGGCACACTTCTTAGGTTTGTCCAGGTCCCTCTGGATGGTATCCCATCCTGCAGGTATATTAACCACACCGCTGAGCTTGGTGTCATCTGCAAACTTGCTGAGCATGCAAGTGCATGGTGCATAGCGCTATGTCACTGATGAACGTATGGTCCCAGTATGGACCACTGAGAGGCATTACCTGTCATGGATCTCCATCTGGGCATTGAGCCATTGACCACTATCTTCTGGATGTGACCGTCCAACCAATTCCTTGTCCACCGAACAGTTCAACCATAAAATACATATCTCTGCTATTGAGACAGAAGGAAGTTGTAGGGGACCAAGTCAAAAGCTTTACAGAAGTCCATATAGATCACATACATAGCTCTTCCCTTGTCCATTGATGTAGCCACTTCACCACAGAAGGCCACTAGGTTGGTCAGGCAGGATTTACCCTTGGTAAAGCCATGCTGGCTGTCTCGAATCACTTCTGTGTGCCCTAGCATTGCTTCTAGGTGGATCTTCCCAGGCACAAAGGTGAGACTGACAGGTCAGCAGTTCCCAGGGTCCTCCTTCCTACCCTTTTTTAAAATGGGTGCAATATTTCCCTTTCTCCACTCACCAGGGACTTCACCTGACTGCCATGATTTTTCAGATGTCACGAAGAGTGGCTTGACAACTACATCAGCCAATTCCCTCAGGACTCTCGGATGCATCTCATCAGGTCCCAAAGACTTATGTATGTTCAAGTTCCTCAGGTGGTCACAAGCCTGATCTTCTCTTACAGTGGGAGGGACTTTGGCCCCTTGTCTCCGTCCTGTGGTCCATTGGCTTGGGAGGTGTGAGGAGAGAGGTTGTCCATGAAGACTGAGGCTAAAAAAAATGTTGAGTACCTCAGCCTTCTCGTTTTTTGTTAACAGCTTGCAGTCTTGCTCACTGTGTGTGGGGGGGAGACGGACACATAGACAGATGGGGATTTTTTTCTTTGACCTTCCTTTTCTGTTTGACATACCTTTAGAAGTCCTTCTTATTCTTTGCATCCCTTGCTAAGTTCATCTCCTGCAGTGCTTTGGCCTTCCTGACCCCATCCTTACACAAGTGGGCGGTGTCCCTGTAATTTTCCAGGGATATCTGTCGCTGCTTCCACTGTCTGTGCAGTTCATTTTTGCCCTTTAGTTTGACCAGCAGGTCTTGGCTCAGCCATGCTGGTCTCTTACCATCTTTGCCTGATTTCTTACACTTGGTTATTGAGAGCTCTGTTCAGCTCCCTTGTTGCTGGAGGGCTATTTCCCAGGGGATCCTACTGATTAAATCCTTGAAGAGGTGGAATTTAGGGTGCTGAATTTTGCTCCTCACTTGACCCATATCCCTCAAGACTGTCAACTGTGATCATTGCAGCCCAGGCTGTCTCCAGTCTTGACATCACCAATTAGCTCACTTCACTGGTAATCATCAGGTCCAATAACACATTCACTCTGGTAGGGTTGTCTATTACCTGGCTTAAGAAGTTATCCTTCATGCATTCCAGGATTCTCCTGGACTGCCTACAGCTTGCCATACTACTTTTCCAGCAAATGTCAGGGTGGTTGAAGTCCTTCCGCAGGATGAGAACTTGAAGCCTCCAGTAGCTGGAGTAAGAAAGCTGTGCCAGTAGGTTCCCCTTGATCAGGTGGCCTGTAGTAGACAACAACCACAAGGTTCCCTTTGTTGCCTTAGTCTCTAATTCTTACCCATAAGCTTTCAACCTGCTTGTGGCTATTCTGCAGTGAAAGTACTTCACACTCATTTCTTGACATAGAGGTTAATGCCTCTGTTGCTCCTTTCTCACCTGTCCCTTCTGANTCCGCAGGATGAGAACTTGAAGCCTCCAGTAGCTGGAGTAAGAAAGCTGTGCCAGTAGGTTCCCCTTGATCAGGTGGCCTGTAGTAGACAACAACCACAAGGTTCCCTTTGTTGCCTTAGTCTCTAATTCTTACCCATAAGCTTTCAACCTGCTTGTGGCTATTCTGCAGTGAAAGTACTTCACACTCATTTCTTGACATAGAGGTTAATGCCTCTGTTGCTCCTTTCTCACCTGTCCCTTCTGAACAGCCTGTAGCCATTGATAGTCACACCCCAGCCATGGGATTTGTCCCACCAATTTTCAGTAATGGCAATCAGTTTGTAGCTTTCTAGCAGCACGGTGGCTTCCAGCTCCTCTTGTTTGTTGCCCACGCTGTGTGCATTGGTGTAGAAGCACTTCATCTGGGCTGTCAGCCATGTCACCTTCTTAGAGGAAAACCCCTTAATTACTTTGAAGTATTTCACCAATGTTTCCCTATTTGTTTCTATTACCTTACAAGCCCCTGAGGTGTTAATGAGCCCTGCAATCTCCTCAGCAAAGACTCATAGATCCCCTTCCCTCTTTGAGAGAAATGATTTCCATCTAACTCCAACAAGCCTGGTGCTGTGTTGCAAAATGGTGGCAGTAACACCAGACACAGAACCCTGTATTAATAGACTGGATCTGTCTGTTTCCTCCAATGTCACTTCCCACAAGTGGAAGGAGAGAGGAAAAAATAACCTGTGTCTCAGATTCCCTCACCAATCATCCCAATGCCCTGAAGTCTCTTTTAATTGCTTGAGCTACAAGTTGCAGCTTCATCTCCACCTACATGGAAGATAAGTAACAGGTCCAAGGGTTGTAACAAGCTAGGAAATTTCCTAGTGATGTCCCAGGAAAGCAGCAGACTTCTCTATGGGGAGGGTCTGTCCAGCATATTGGACACACTCTTCTTCCGACAAGGGAGTGGCCTACAACCATAACCCTTCTTTTCTTCCTTGTGGAAGTGGTTGTGATAAGGGGGATTGAACTTTCTGACCTTGGAGACACCTCTGGTGTACATGGACCATCACCCACATCCTCCATTGACTGGCCTTCCACATCCAGAGCCTCATACCTGTTGTACAGAGGAACCTGAGGAGGGGAGATGGGCAAGGAGGGAGTTCATCTGCCACCCCAAGCGTGGACTTGCCTCCATTCATTTCTTTCATTTAGACTGCCACCTTCAGCTTGACAGGTGGAGGATACAGGGTCCTCTTGATCTTGGGTATTTTCTGGTGGGTGCTCATGTGTCTGTGTTGTGGTTTAAGGTTTGGGGAAGGGGAGGGACAGGTGGAGCAGCTATTCCACTCCCCTTCCTGCCACACTCTATATAAAGGACACAGGAAATTCCGCTCCCCCCCCTCCTCGCTGGAATTTGCTGCTGGCTCCGGAGGCTCTGTGGCTGCTACAACTCCACGTGGCTCGGGAGAAATCCAGTGGCATCCGAGGATCGGTGTATATATTTGTATATATACCTTCCCTTGTTACTTCTGTATATTTCCCTTTCTCTGATATCCCTTTTGTTACTCCCTGTTAAAAGTTGTGATCTTAATTTTCCAACTTTGTGTGAGGCCTTTCTTCCTCCCCTGGGAGGGAAGAGTGGAGGGGGAAGAGGGGTGAAACTAATTCTGCTCTGTGGGGGTTGCCCTGAGCCCTAAACGGAGACATTCTGTCTCAAGGAAGTAGAGGAAGTATTAGGCTGCAGTGCATATCTTGCTCATCCACATAATAATGGTGTCAGAGTAGCTGAGATCTAATCTCACTGTTTCCGTGGGATCTTGTGTGAACATTACAGACAGCTTTAACAACAATTGTGAAGACCTTAAACAACTTAACTTCAGCTGATGCCTGCTGAATTCAAACACCTGTAGCACTTTGTCAAGTTTTCCATGGACACATTATCTTTTCTACAGTTTATTATCTTTTATAAAGGATTCAGTCACCACTCTATGTAATCGAAAAACTCATGAAGTATAATAGTGTAGAAAAGCAAGAGACAAACTATTTAAAAACATATAAGTGTCCCAACCTGAGTCTTTTCCAGTGTCCATTGAAGTTGAAGGAACAATTTCTTTTCAAGCCAGTTAAGCTCTGGATCAAATCTGTTGAGGCAGGGAACAAAGGTTCCTTAAAAGCAACAGCAGAGAATGAAAAAATCAATGATAGCCTATGTCAAGGAGTGACAGAGTCAAGAAAGTTATTAATTGGAGTTGTTAAGCAAACAAGCCAATCTACTCAGTCCAATGCCAGTATCTCACAGTGCAAGCCTTGCTGGTTTATTTTGTTTGGTTGTTTTTTTTAAATCCTAGTGATTAATGATGGTTGCTGTCAGAACAAGGAAGCTTTGATGCAAAACTGGGATAGTCCAACCACAACTCAGAGAAGGTAGAAGAATGCTGTATGAATGTCTCTTCACAAAGTAATAATATTAACTGAGCCTTTGTGAAATATTAGATTATAGACTTTACATCTGCTTTTATGCATTGTGCTTTTCTTTCATTTGGTACTTCAGCAGATAATTTATACAAAAATGTTTAAAATAAGGCCTTTTGCTTATTACCACATTGTTAGTTTACAGCTATAAGATACTGCTTACTATATTTGCTAATTTTCTAATGAGATTTGGTTACCTCACTCTATGGCAAACCAGGACAAGTTCTGTAATTAGTATCATAAATATTTATAAAAGATTGCAGTAGACAGTTTCATTTTGGAAGTTTACATACATGATGTTTTATTCACTGTGTCTGGTTTATCTTTTGACATTATTTTTAAAAATAGGTTTTTTTAANAAATAACCTGTGTCTCAGATTCCCTCACCAATCATCCCAATGCCCTGAAGTCTCTTTTAATTGCTTGAGCTACAAGTTGCAGCTTCATCTCCACCTACATGGAAGATAAGTAACAGGTCCAAGGGTTGTAACAAGCTAGGAAATTTCCTAGTGATGTCCCAGGAAAGCAGCAGACTTCTCTATGGGGAGGGTCTGTCCAGCATATTGGACACACTCTTCTTCCGACAAGGGAGTGGCCTACAACCATAACCCTTCTTTTCTTCCTTGTGGAAGTGGTTGTGATAAGGGGGATTGAACTTTCTGACCTTGGAGACACCTCTGGTGTACATGGACCATCACCCACATCCTCCATTGACTGGCCTTCCACATCCAGAGCCTCATACCTGTTGTACAGAGGAACCTGAGGAGGGGAGATGGGCAAGGAGGGAGTTCATCTGCCACCCCAAGCGTGGACTTGCCTCCATTCATTTCTTTCATTTAGACTGCCACCTTCAGCTTGACAGGTGGAGGATACAGGGTCCTCTTGATCTTGGGTATTTTCTGGTGGGTGCTCATGTGTCTGTGTTGTGGTTTAAGGTTTGGGGAAGGGGAGGGACAGGTGGAGCAGCTATTCCACTCCCCTTCCTGCCACACTCTATATAAAGGACACAGGAAATTCCGCTCCCCCCCCTCCTCGCTGGAATTTGCTGCTGGCTCCGGAGGCTCTGTGGCTGCTACAACTCCACGTGGCTCGGGAGAAATCCAGTGGCATCCGAGGATCGGTGTATATATTTGTATATATACCTTCCCTTGTTACTTCTGTATATTTCCCTTTCTCTGATATCCCTTTTGTTACTCCCTGTTAAAAGTTGTGATCTTAATTTTCCAACTTTGTGTGAGGCCTTTCTTCCTCCCCTGGGAGGGAAGAGTGGAGGGGGAAGAGGGGTGAAACTAATTCTGCTCTGTGGGGGTTGCCCTGAGCCCTAAACGGAGACATTCTGTCTCAAGGAAGTAGAGGAAGTATTAGGCTGCAGTGCATATCTTGCTCATCCACATAATAATGGTGTCAGAGTAGCTGAGATCTAATCTCACTGTTTCCGTGGGATCTTGTGTGAACATTACAGACAGCTTTAACAACAATTGTGAAGACCTTAAACAACTTAACTTCAGCTGATGCCTGCTGAATTCAAACACCTGTAGCACTTTGTCAAGTTTTCCATGGACACATTATCTTTTCTACAGTTTATTATCTTTTATAAAGGATTCAGTCACCACTCTATGTAATCGAAAAACTCATGAAGTATAATAGTGTAGAAAAGCAAGAGACAAACTATTTAAAAACATATAAGTGTCCCAACCTGAGTCTTTTCCAGTGTCCATTGAAGTTGAAGGAACAATTTCTTTTCAAGCCAGTTAAGCTCTGGATCAAATCTGTTGAGGCAGGGAACAAAGGTTCCTTAAAAGCAACAGCAGAGAATGAAAAAATCAATGATAGCCTATGTCAAGGAGTGACAGAGTCAAGAAAGTTATTAATTGGAGTTGTTAAGCAAACAAGCCAATCTACTCAGTCCAATGCCAGTATCTCACAGTGCAAGCCTTGCTGGTTTATTTTGTTTGGTTGTTTTTTTTAAATCCTAGTGATTAATGATGGTTGCTGTCAGAACAAGGAAGCTTTGATGCAAAACTGGGATAGTCCAACCACAACTCAGAGAAGGTAGAAGAATGCTGTATGAATGTCTCTTCACAAAGTAATAATATTAACTGAGCCTTTGTGAAATATTAGATTATAGACTTTACATCTGCTTTTATGCATTGTGCTTTTCTTTCATTTGGTACTTCAGCAGATAATTTATACAAAAATGTTTAAAATAAGGCCTTTTGCTTATTACCACATTGTTAGTTTACAGCTATAAGATACTGCTTACTATATTTGCTAATTTTCTAATGAGATTTGGTTACCTCACTCTATGGCAAACCAGGACAAGTTCTGTAATTAGTATCATAAATATTTATAAAAGATTGCAGTAGACAGTTTCATTTTGGAAGTTTACATACATGATGTTTTATTCACTGTGTCTGGTTTATCTTTTGACATTATTTTTAAAAATAGGTTTTTTTAAAAAAAAGCACAGCACATTTCAAGGGGTTTCCAAAGTCTCTTAAACTGGAAGTGACAGAAAGCTGCCAAAATCAAATGTAAATGTATTCTACTATCAGAGCTTTTTGTTTTTTCATACAGGTGTCCAAAACAACTGAGATGCCAGTCACCAATAAAACATTTATTGTAATGATTTGCAGATCAGTAGTAAAACAGACAAGGAAGCATTCATTCCTTTCTTCATTACTCCATCTCGTTCATTATGTTACTGAAGAAATTGGGTTGTATGGACCAGGTTCTATTCTGATGCATGGAAGTAAAGTACCCTGACAAAATTAAATCTTTTTAAAGGTACTTATTTTTTCATAATAGAAAGTAGGTCTTTGGAAATCTGAGCTGTGTAAGAGCAAGGATACTATATGGTATGGTTTTTCCACCAAATAAGCTGTTAAAATAGCTATCTATATATAGAGCCTATCAGTGATTTCCATATTAAAATTATTCAGTTCTCAATTTAAAAAAAAATATTTTGACTGCCAGCTTGGAAAACTTGATATTGATCTGTGAATGAAAACTTGTTTTTCTAAAACTCATCTACATTAGTGAGTGTGACCAATTGCCATGTCCCTCAGCCAGGAATACCCTACTTCTGGATGTGAGATGGGGTATGCGGTAAATAGTCTCAGCAATTCACTGCAAAGTCTGGTGCCTGGGAGAGCACCAGCGCCCGGGGCTGACCTCTGTGTTGGCATCAACACAGCAGTCTATCACCTGCCCTTATGAGCGATCTGTTGGTCTCACCCACCCCTGCTGCTTCCACTTCTAAGCTCCTGATGGTCCTGTGTGCTCACTCGCTGCTTCTCTCCTCAACTCTTTCTCCTCCACTTTCTTTATGCTTATGACACTAATTCCCAACTCTTAAGGCTCCATAAAAGGATGTGGTTTACTTCCAACAACAATGCTGTTCAACACATATTTTTTTGTCCCAAACCATCATGCATCTCTCTGGAAAAAAAGAAAAAGACTCTTAAATGTAAAAACAAACAAAAACACACACACACACACACTTTGTTTGTGTGTGTAGCTATTTGGAGGTTATATCTCTGCTATTACTGTAGTACAAAGCACAGTGTTTAGACCATATTGATTTGATTTGAAAAAATAGGTTAGGACATTTCTGATGGAAACTCCACACATTCCTAGATGCCAGTTTCCTATTTAGACTGCATCTCAGAAACATATGAGAGCTGATCCTGGGGCTTGCAATAAGCTTTTTCTAGACATAGAGCATTTCATCCCTCAAGTAACACATGTAGAAAATTCACTGTGCCCAAGACATTTCCAGGTAACTGAAAGATTACATCAGCCTAATCCACAAATGTTTGGAATAGCATTGTTAATGTCTCCAGTGGGGAAAAGTGTCAGATATTTTACTAAAACAGATTCTATGTTTTGTGTGGATTGTTAATCATGACTTTAACCAAGGGAAATTCTGTGATCCCTCTTAAATGAATTTGTTTTTTGTTTTTCCTTACAGAGTGTTTAGAATGAACTCTTGTGCTGTCATGGAGAGCTGAATGTAATCCAAGAATTTTGACTGTGTTTGGGACGGCTGCAAAATATTTAGCTACAAAGCAAGTTTAGCTTGAAAAACTTTAGCTTCTTTTCCTTTCTTTTCTCTTGCATCATATGCAAAACATACATAGTTTTATTGTATCTTGGCAATCTACATGATGAACCCAAGGTATGGAAATAATAAAGAGTCGGTTTTCCTAGGATTAAAAGATTGGGGTTTTTATTTCTACTTTCAGTTTTAGATCCAATGCAGCTCAAAGAAGTAATGTTCTGAACTAGAAAACAGGAAGGAATATTAATCAAATGTGAAAAGGTTGCTGGAAAAAAAAGAACAGCCTCAGAAAACGTTTTTAAAGATCACTTGTCAAGAACACCATTATTTCTTTGACCTATTTTGTGCCAAATTTTTGAAGAAGTGGATAAATTTCAGTTCCAAAGTACACCATATTCATGTGAACTCTAGAGCTGCTTAGTCGGTAAAGAAAAATCTTAATATTTGTGTTATAGAGGGATCTTCAGTACTTCAGGTATTGGAACTATTTTGTGACTATTTGCTGTCATGCACACCAAAGGGCTACTTCTATCTCCTGGCTGAGAAGAATGATTCTTAGAACTGAGTTTCTGATCTACATTTTTTTAATTGTTAGCTGGAGGTTACTATTAAGTGTTGGAGAAATAGCTGGCCTCAGAGCCTGACAACCCTTTTGCCTGTGCATCCTACTGTGATGTGACTTCAGGATCCCCAGATAGGCCCTGTCCCTGGAATCCATTTGCATGATCCACCCCCTATGCACAATTCTGAGCTGTCTAAGGGGTACCAGGTCCCATTGCTTGAACAGCCATAGCCTAGTAGGAAGATTTAGGCTACAGGATGAGTGTGAAAGTACCATTTGCCAGAAAGAGGAATTGGTCTTGCACTTGTTATACAAATTCTTTCACCAAAACCAAGGAATTGGCTGCCTTGTGCTTATACCCAAATGTGGGTGTAGTTAACAGAAGAAACATGTTTGCAGTTTTACAGAAACAGATTCATAAAATACAGTGACACATACTTAGGCTTAAGCAAAAATTCAGGGCAAAAGAAGCATCACTGTATCCACAGTATTTTAAGCTGGTCAGCCAGCTGGTTATCCAGAACAACAAGACTATTTCTGACTTATGCCAGGAGAACAAATGAAAGCTTCCTGATGGTGAGATTGCAGTGTACACCACTACTACTCTCCCACAGGAATGTCATCCTAGACATATAATTGTCCTTTGATGGGCTGTTAATTTGCTGTCAGAGTGGTTTATTCTCTTTGTCTTCTCCCCTTCACATTTCTGCAACAAGTATCTAAGTATTTACTACTGAAAACTAGCAAAGATAATGCATTGGGTCCAGAAAAAGAAGCTAATATTCAGTATCACATCTTGACAAATCTGCTTTCCTTTTGTGCATCTATAGACCTTGTAAGTTGCTTAACAGTCATCAATAATAATTTACTTCTCTCAGGTGTACTTACTATTACTTACAGTCTTATAGGATTAGTAACTTAACAGAGTAGCTTGCAGAATCCATTGACTGTTATTCAGAAAGGTAGTAAGTATACTTAAAATGAAAACTGGACAAATATTTTCTATGACAGTCAGGTGACAACTCCAGAAACCTCAGACTTTGTACAGCTATTCTTAACTTTCCTATATGGAATTACAATTGTTAAATGATACATCAAATTATGCATTTAGTCTCACAAAATTAATTGTGATTGCTCAGTATTCTGAATTTGAGTTAATAATCTGATTCAGAAAAAAACATCTTATTTGTTTTTGTTTGACTGCATGATCATAACTCTTCCCATCAAAAGCCTTGCATAAATATTGCAAATTAACTTGTGTTCATTTTTTTCCTCACAGTCTGGCTTGTGGTTTACTGCTTCAGTGAATTAAAGTTGTGTTATAGTTCCTCAAGGAAAGGGAAAATTATAAGAAAAAAAAAAAAAGATGTCACTAACTATGAACAAATATTTTACAGCATTTGGTCATTTATCCAAAATATTTGGGAAAGGAAAGAAATTTTCAAAGCAGAGGAAACATTCTCAAAGCAAATCCACATTGTGTTTTTTTCCCTGAAGCAAAGTAAGGGTAATTCTGACATCATTATTCATAGATGGTTCTTTGTAACTTTTTTTTTGCATGTGTGTGAGCTATATTTGTAGATGAAAATACCATATTTTACCACAGCAGCATTGTTTTTACATCAGACTCTTCACCTTCATAAACATGTATCCTTGCTTTAGAACCATCCATCTATCATTTTGCTAAGACTTCTTTCCTTCAAATGAGTCATATTTAACTTTTCTGCTATTATCAGAGTACTAGTACTGGGCAAAAATTTACTAGGGTTATATGACACTTGTAAATCATATGCTCAGACATTTTCTGGGCTGGTTTTATTTGCAAAGTAATACCCTTCTCAACTCAACAACCTGTTCACTGAGATGTGAAATGTGAAATTCAGTCCAGCTTTCATATTCCTTGTCCTGCTTTGGCATCCTTACCATCCATGGCTATGCAGATTTCACCAGACAGCTTCTTGGGGAAAGCACATAATGTGTGCCTTGAACTCCACTGTACCCCTGCCTGCAGTTCAGCCAAGTCCCTGCTTGGGATATCTTGACAGTGGATCCATTGTCTGCACACAGAGTGACAGTAGGCTGTGCTCTCAAGTTACATACTGTATTTAATGACACTCAGAGAGGTTTTAATGACTTTTCCATTCACCAGCTGCAATACAACCTGTCTTGCTGGGAGTCAGTAGCACCTACAGTCACTTGCTTTTCTACACCTTTTCCTCTTGGATTTTATATTTTTGGCACGTGTGTCAACATGTGTAAGTGGATGTGGTGCCTGTGATTTGGCACTGGCACAGAGCAAGACCTCCCTGCAGAAGAGGCAGTGCCTTGGCAGGACCAGGTAAGCCATTTAGAACATTTCTTCCTTGATATTCCAAATATTTCTCAGAAAAATGTAATGTAAATCTGCTTCTGTTTTCCCAGGCTAGGACTGACATATATTAGACAGTGTGGTGGTTTAAACCCTGCCGGGACCGGGCACCAGTGGCCGCTGCCCCCCCTCCCCCCGGACGGGAACAGGAGAGGTAGCAAAATACAAACCCTGCAGATTAAGATAAGGAGAATTTAATCCAGCAATGCAAAAGCAACAATCACAACAACAGTAACAGCAACAGGGATAACAATGTACAAAACAAGAGGTATAAAGGTACAGACTGCGTGGATACAGCTACAGACACAGAGCGAGGTAACCCGGCTGAGACAGAGCCTGGACTGCTCTGCCCGCGCCTTGAGTACCGGACATGACGTCAGCATGGTATCGAATAGCAACTCCTGGTGAACATTAACCCTGTCCTGGCCGAACCAGGACATTATCCACCCCTTATTCTATACCATCTACATCATGCCCAGCAGCCATTTAACAATTAACAAAGTACAACATAATTCACTGGCAGTTCTCACCCAAGATTAAGTCCCCTTGCGGTACACAGTGGACCTCTCTGTCCTCCTGCATCACCCACCAGGTGCTCCCAGGTCCTTGAGCAAAAGCAATCCCATGAA
>VYZX01021608.1:0-22322 GCA_013401335.1 Brachypteracias leptosomus
AGGGTAAACCCACCACACTGACACCTTTATAATAAGGAATACTATATTCAGTCAGTGATCCCCCAAGTTCACCTGACTCACATCAAGTTTTATCCTAAGACCAGTAACATACTGATGCATCATATCAGCGATCACAAAAAATTTGTATCCTGTTGCTATGGGAGATAAGGGGAAAGCCTCAGAAACTTGTTTAGATTAAAGGGAAGAGGATAGAGAGAGAGGAATCTTGTTATCAGGATATAGTTTTCAGATTGGTAAATAACTGAAAGGGTTCCTTCTTTCTCTGAGAGACAGTGGCAGGGATAGATGCTGGGAAAACATCCATATGCAAACCAGCAATGAAGTAAGAGTTTTTTTAACAAGATTGAATGGATAGGAAAGGTGAAACTGAGATTGCAAACATTTTGAGACTATAAGGCTTGGAATAATAAATTACTGACTTCCTCTTCTCAATAAGGCCACGCTTTTCCCTCACTCTCCATTTCCTTGCAGCTAATAAACTCTAATGAAATACTAGTGCCTTTACGTTTCTGTGTTGTACAGATGTCTTCTCTCACTTTGACTCCTCTTGTGGCTAATTTGTCTCTCTGACTATACGATTATAGGAACGTTACACTTGTGCTTGTTTCATCACTTTCATTTTTCTTTTTCTCTCTACATTTTTTTTAACTGACACCTAAGAAAAGACATCACAGAGAAAATATAAAAGAGGATTAGAGTGGTTTAGACTTTGTCTCCATTAAAATGTCAGATAGACAAGTTAATTGCAAGTACACAGAACAGAAGACTATTGACCCTTTGAGGCCTAATAGTTTTAGTTTTGATTCCTTCCTTCCTCCCCCATCTCCTATAGGGACTGTAGTTAAAGGCACTTTCCTGAAAGCGGATGATGGCTGTCTAATGAGAAAATTTCTCCTATTGGGCTATTCCATGTACATCAAGTAGATACAGAAGGATAGTAAATTCTGCTGAAAGGAAACTCCATTTAGCATCATTTTAAAATACAGAGAGGGAAAAGGTGATCTATAGTAGATACTTTCTATGATTAGATTCAATACTACCAATACTGGCAGTCTTGCAGCTGCAGCTACAAGGGCAGCTGAGTTTGGTGATACTTAATCCCAAATTAATTCCAGAGCAACCATGATCTGAGGACACACTTTTTCTTTCCTATATTACACCAACATGTTTCTCTCACAGGTATTCTGTGGATGGCCTGTGTAAGTATATCTGGCAACACATGAAGATGTTGGAAATCTCAAGTGTGGGGTCCCACAAGCTCTAAGGAATAGCCTTTGATCTACAAGAAAGCTGGGGAGGGTTTTTTTACAAGGGCAAGGAGTAATGACTACAAACTGGAAGAAGGTAGATTTAAATTAGAAATTAGGAAGAAATTTTTCACTGTGAGAGTGATGAGACACTGGAACAGGTTGCCCAGGCAAGTTGTGGATGCCCAAACACTGTATGTCTTCAAGAATGGGTTGGATGGGGCTTTGGGCAACCTGGTCTAGTGGAAGGTGTCCCTGTCTATGGCAGGGCTTTTAGAACTAGATGATCTTTAAGGTATCTTCCAACCCCAACTGTTCTATGATTCTATGTTCCAGCTGTTTCAGAAGCCATACTTGCAGATTTGCAATATGAAAGGAACTATGAGTTTAAAGCCATCAATGGGTCTGTCATGAAAAGAAGTTTAATGGGTAGTAATTCTGATGCAATTTCTCACTCTAGTAGCATAAATTACATATAATCTCATATAATAAAGTTATTAGGGAAGGAGTTTCAGAGAAAACAAAAAAAAAAGTAAAAAGAAATAGTCATTTTGTGTGCCAGCTCTGCCAGTTGGCAGAAATAGTAAAGTAGAAAGCGTAGCAGAGTGGTCAGAAAGTTCCTATGACATATATTTTCTAAGCTGGTGAAGCTAATAAGACATTAAAACCAGTAAGTTTTACCTAGCTTCCAAACGCAGTGAAATTCTTCCAACGCACCTTCTTCAGCTTTGCATATGCTAAACAAAATGTAGCTACTCCTTTTCCACTCATCGCAACTGACTAGTCAGTGGAACGATGAATCTTCACTAAAATCATATCACTTCGTTTTCATGAAAGGGAAAGAGGTGTTATTTATCTCACATACCTTAAGCTCACATTTATACAAATAAACTGTAGATATCTTGTCATCCGAACCTCCCTTTATAATCATAGAAAATGTAGAAACAAGTTGACAGATTAAGGGGTACTACACGACGTTTGCACTGTACAAAAGAGCAAAATCCTCTGATGGATTATAGAAGTTGTCTTGATTTGTCACAGAAATGTTAAAATTGTGGTTCTTTGCAATTCCCGATTTTACATTTTATTCCTTCACCAGTGACCTAGGAATACTAATGGTATTCTTTAGGGGTTTTTTTACAGCTTCAGTGGACTGGGAAGTCAAGGAAAACACCTTCATTCAAAGTTTTAAATGCATATTTCCCCTACATTCTATGTGTTTAATAGCATCCAAACTGAGCTCAGGACAGCAGAGATTCTCACATTTATCATTTATTAGGGAAGAAAGAGAATCACCTCCATTCTGGTGTGCATTCATGTGAGAAATAAAAAGTTAGACTCTCTTAAATGCCATGTCTCAATTTGGGCTGATCTAAGGCAATTTAATGTGATATAATTTATATGCTGAAGGAGTAGGTAAGAAGACTGCAGCAAGGAAAAAAAACCAACAGCATAAGAGCATAAAAAGAACTAATTACTGCTGCTGTAATCAAGAGAGCAATATATTTGAATTATAAACATCTCTTTAAATAGTTATGTCAGGTCATTAAGATAGCACCTGAGTTTGTTGCAACATGTCCTCAAAAAGCAGCTGGGGCCCTGTCAATTTGGCAGTAGCCCAATGAAATCTGCTGGTAGGCATTATTGTAGCCTCCATGTTAATACCATTAGTTCACCTTCAGCTAAGAAGATAGCATGAGACAGATGGTAATTCATTCTGGATGGGTCAAAAGGAATTACCATGAAAAGAAGAGCGAAGTGGTCTGGACATCAGGACTCCTGGTTTAAGTTTCTCAGTGCCACTGAATCATAGGAAGGAAAAGTCATTAAATACATATATGCCTCTGCTTAGCCATAAATAATATGAAACAACCCACCTTATAGCTCTATACTTTGACAGTAGCAATAAGTATAGAGACATTGGTAGTCTAGTTCATTAAAGATAACACTTTGAAATCTGTGGATTTCTGTGGATATCTCCATAAGAATGGACATGTGAGCAAATCCAGACTCTGTGGCGCCAGCAAGGACACACAAGGACGGCCACGTGCAACACGTGACACGGGAGTGACGCAGCAAGAAAAAGGAGGCAGAAGGTAGAACTAAGGGCGGAGCCTTGAGAGCAGTGCCTGGCCAATCAGGAGATGTTGTTTAGCGCCTGGCAGAGTTTGTTACCAATCAGAGTTGTGCTTCCAGCAAGTGGTCGGTGCTGGTGGGTATATAACGAGTGAGCTTCAGGCAAATAAATGGCAATGCTTCGATTACATTAGTCCGTGTATGCGATGTCCATTGATCTCCCGCAGAAATCTTTGAAATGTAAACAATTTTGCTGACTGTATTTAACATTACTTGATAGTACAGGATTTTTTTCTAAAACATCTCTTAGTATTTGCTTTATGTCTATTTCGGTTGTAAAGCTTATCTAAACTTCTTCCTAAAGCCTACTATTCTTCACATCTTGTTACAGCATCTGTTTCTTGATAACTATTACCGGGACACTGTCAGCTATGAACCTTAAATATTAGTACCTTTTGAATATAATACGAAGAAGCTTTTTTCCCCACCTTCTTGATGACACTCAGTTGATCCACTTATTTCTCTATCGTCAAACAAGACACTAGTTGCATTTCAATTGCAAGATAGTGTTCTATATAACTACATATGAGCTGTTACAGATTTTATAATTAAGGCAGAAAAATATAGAAGTGCAGCTTACAGATAGAGCATCTAGACTAATTTCAAACTTTTTAAAATAATGTGGCTGTTGACAAAGTAAGAATAATCACCCAAAGTGTCACCTTAATTCTAAGTTCTTCATTAAGTCGCCTTTGTTGCAATCAGATACATTCTTGAATTTCAGCAGAAAAGTAAGTAGGGTTATATTTTAAAACTGTCCCTTTTTAGAATGCTTTTATCCTCATAAAGATGTGAATTAGTGCTTTTACTGGCAAGAGAAATCATGGAAGTCTTGGAAAACAGAACCTAAAGACAAGACCTAAAGATAACAAAAAAACTTCTCTTACTTAACTCCTTGATAAATAGAGGTCCAATTTATACACGTCATTAACACAAGGTAAAATATGATTGTGCAGGGCTCTGATTTAGACACTACCAGGCTGTCACTGTCTTAGTCAACTGGAGCACCTCTGAAACATGCTATTGAATCATTTCTTGCAGCTTTTTCTTTTTATAGACAACCATTTAGTCTGCATTCTAAAACCTACATCTTGATTCCCCAAAACAATTTAGTAAGCCATACTGGCAAGTCTCTGTGTGCTAATGGTCCTTCTTCAGGTTTGAAACATCAAATGTTTGTTAGCAGATTTCTATTCTGTAACATTGTGGGGTTTTTTCTCGTTGATTTTTTTGTTTTTCTGTTTTACCTCCAAATAAACTACCATAAATTCTATTAATTCAGTGACTAGCTCAAAAAATGCCTCAAACTATTTAAATATACTATTGTATGTCAGACTAACTGTACCACAGAGAAAACAAATTGAGAAGACAAGGCCTGTGGGGAAAATTATAAAAAGAAAAAGAAAAAGAGATTACCGAGCATTAAGGAAAAACATACAGCAGTAATAAAGTAAAATCATGGAACTGTTTGGTATATAAAAAAAAATATTTAATTGCGTTCATGTACAATGAAGTACTAATGATCTGAAAATTCAATATTAATTCCTTAGAATGAAAAAAATCCACCTTTGAAAGATGTTTTAAAAAATAAACCAAATCCCTATTCAGCACTAAGTCTTACATTTTCTTGCAATAAAAAATATATCTAAATCTCAAAATAAAAAATTAATCTGGAAACAACTCCAGTTAATCTGAAAGTCTACCTGGGAGAATTTGGAATATAATCTTCAGCAAATCCATGACTCACTACACATAAAGAGCCAACCTATTTCAAAGCACTGGGAAAACATGATTCAATTCCATCATGCCCTGCCATAATTGCAAGCAAGTTTGTCCTACTGTATATTATCTTGGCCGAAATTAGACTCTTGATAAGCAAAATAAAAAATTGCTAGTTCATTTTAAATAGTGAAGTAGAAAGCAGTACTATAAAGGGTGTAACAAACTGTCATCTGTAAGAGCCAAATGATGCTTTCTCTAGTCTAAGATGTTGTGCATGGAGTATTAAGCATACAGTTTTTGACAACTATAATGTTATCTATCTATCCAAACTTCTAAAACATTCATATCTAAAATCTGAGGTGAATATCTAAAGTAATTACATGTAAACTCTTTGTTTTTTGAGTATGGAATCAGTCATGAAACAGAGAAAACTAAAAAGGACATGGGAAAAACTGAGAAATTGTTCACAAATGTCAGAAAAATATCTCTATGCAGACTTTTTTCTGGAAATTTGAAATCTAACAAAACTAAATTTTGAAATTTGATATAAAAGAGAGTGACAAATTATAGATTATGAAATTAGAACGTTTTTCAAGATTAAATTTAATCTGTTATACCCAAAGGGCAAATGTAATATACACAAACCATCCCTGAGAGTCTTAAATATATGAACTAAAGAAATTCCTTAGCGTTCTTAGGCAATTTACATCAGTGCCTTTCTATCTTTTTAATTTAGAAAGTGGGTTTGAAGTTTTTTATTTTTTATTTTTTTGATCTTGCTCACTCTCAGCAATGGACCTTGAAACACCTAACAACAAAATAATACTAAAACAATCATATAGATTGAAATCCTTTAAGCATTTTCAATAATGTCTAATGAAAGATCATGCCACTATGATTAGTTACCTTTTTCCTGATGTCATATAGAAGTAGAGTTCCTACAAGCATCTGCAAGAAAGAAGGAGGAAAAATATTGGTTAGTATTATTGGGAAATAAGCAGAACAGAAATAAAGAAGGCTTATGTTTTCAAAATTGATCTGGAAAAATCAAGGGCTTTTTTTTATAAGAGAACAAAATGTAGTTTTATTGTAATGTACAGATATATTTTGCATAGACATATGTGTGTCTGTATATGTATACTTTTGTAGGAAGTGACATTTTCTTCTCAGATCAAGATTCATTCTGCTCAAAGCTCCTCACTTGTCTTTTCCATCCTTACTAATCTTTCATAACAAAAGACTTCAGCAAAGCAGGTTTGACAGCTTCAGTTACAAGTTCTACTATATTTCTTTTTATAATTTTAACTTGAATATGAATTTTATATTTATAAAATCTTTCTGATTGAAGATTGTTACAACTGTTAGAGATAGAAACATATTTTTGTTCAAAGACTGACCAAGCCTCATCCTCTCTTATCTTGAAAAGAACGGTGTATTAGGCATATAATGAAGTGTAACGGTGAAGCTGTCACGAGACCCGGGCACCTTTGCTCTTTCACTACTATGGCTTACACACTAACCTGACACTGTGATTCAGTCATTAATTGGTGTGGCAAGATCTGCTATTCCAGTTTTTTATCTCATACAATTTTTATTGACACTCCTTAATCTTGACCTCAATCATTCCATTATTCCACTCATTGCACTCTTTTGATCAGAAAACAGTAATCACAGCAAATTGCCTTCTAGCTTTACAATACCGACAACTATCCAAAAGATATGAACAGCACCATCAAATTAGTACAGTTTATAATTTGCACTATGACCTGAACTGCGAGAAGGGACATACATGTGCTTTTGCTTAATTTGGGAAGTTTATCTTATCTGAATCTATCCAGCCGTGTTGTCTCTGTGGGTGAGCAAAAAATGTGTTCTCAAGATCAGTTATTCACAATGTCAAATTTTACTGAAGACTAGGCAAAATGTAATTCTTACATGATTCATATGCTTAGAAAAGATTACAAGGAAGTTTTCAGTTTTTCTTGACCTGTTTGTATGTTTGTAGTGAAGACTATAAACTGCTTTGTCTGCACTGGGATTTTATTTCAACTAATTCAAGAATACACATTTTTGTAAGTCATGGAAAGACTTTTGATTGTATTAAGTACAAGAAAGTAAGTGTTGCAAATCATTCAAACAAGAAGGCAATTTTCAGAATGTGGTCTTTGGCACATTAATAGTCCATAAAGTCATGGTAAGAGTTCTGCAGACAGACCACGTAGTTATATTTCATAGCAAAACACACAGCATTTTCAATTACAATTATACACCAAAGAATGAGTTGAAACTTAGTTTTGACACTCATCCATGAAATAATAAGATAAACCAATGGCATTGCAATTTCTAATAAAAGTCTTTTGTTATGTGTATCCATAGGAATTTCAAATCTCCCAATTTTATTGTTCTATTAGTTCTTATAGAATTTGACCGATTAGATCTAAAGATAATATTATGACTTATTTAGATAAATAAAAGCGTAATTTGAAATTAGTAAGAAAAAAAGAAAGCAAATTAAAGAAGGAAAAATAAGATCAACACAGACAAGAATGTGATTTCTAAGTTTAATTAATTAGTACATTCTTTTTTTTTGAGGTCACACAGGCTATATGACAAAATTCATCATTAACAGTAGGCATTGAAGGCCTAGGCTTTGGGCCCCAAGTTGGAGTTGACCTATGGATGAGTCACAACCCAGCAGTGTATTTTGTTCCCCAAGTGGTTTCAGGCCTCACAGACAGAACCTGGCTACCTGTGTGAGGCCCTGCCTTCCCCCTGGTGATTGTGGTAGAAGTGGTGGTCGAGGCCAGGACTATATCAACCAGGAACTGAGCAGTTTGAGGGGAGTTCCTATTGGGGCCAGTTGGAGGAGTTTTCTGTTGGAGGCAGCTTGCTGAGCTCTCTCTTGGTGGTGTGTTCCCACTTGGATGATTCAAGATGGAGAAGAGCAAAAAGATGAAGGTATGCTGTGCGGATGTTCTGGAGTTTGGCGTTGGCTTGCGAAAGAAGAGAGCTAGCAACACAGGCATGCAGACAATCTTTGATGCAAACTCTTGGGGTTACTCGAACTACAAAACTGTGAATCTCAGCAAAGCTGTGCCTTTAGGGCATAGAAATGAGCCCATCTTCCCTTGGGCCTATTGCAGGAAAGACATAAGCTTGATGAGTTCATCTGTGACAACTGTGACACAGCAGTGATCATATTTGGCAGTTTGAATTGGGAACATTTGAGTTATTTCAACTGTTAGCAGCATTTCAAGCAAATTACAACAGCCTGCTTTGGATAAACAAACAAACAAATTGCTCACAATAACAGGAAGAGCTGGAACATGTCTCTTTCTCTTCTTCCACCCTACACTGTTCCTAAAACCACTGTATTTCTTTCTTATCACTTTAAAAGTGAGATAATATTAAAAAAAAAAAGAACAAAAAATGATCAGCAGTCTTTTCAGATAACAATCTGAACTTTCCTCTCCTTTTTCCATGTAACCAAGGAAAACTACTTAATATTAGCTGCTGACTGTACAGTGGACCTTTAAAGTTACAACAGTCAATTTATAATTGCTCCTTTGAGGATTGATCAAAGAGCAGAATTATGCTATTTCTGTGCATTAGTAAGTCTCCAATTGCTTAAGTATGTTTAGCAACATAGAAGTTGATGCTAGATATACTAACACGTGATAAAGTCATCTAAAATTACATCATAGGTTTAGTTTCTCATTTACTTTTCGCAAATACCTGGATGACTGCATTTAACAAGCTGTATGTGTATATAATATATAAATTGTTTAGACTTACACATGTAAACAATTTCTGTTAAATTATCAATACCACAGTAGCACATGGAAACTTCATATGAATTAAGTCTTACAGGATCTTGCAAGGTGTCCATCCAGTGGATGTTTTCCTTACAATGAGAATAAATAGTATTCTTACACACTGATGAAGAATAGTTCTGAGCTGTAGAGATATTAAAAGACCTGTCTGAGATCAAACAATGTGCATGTGATATACACAGGAGGATTCAGTCATGTATTTTAAGATAATCTGACTTTACACAAAGCAGATAGGAAAAGCATATTTCTGCAGTATAGAGACAAGAAAAAAGGGAACACATAGGCTAGACTGTGCCTACGGACTAAACTGTAGCTCTTGCTTATATATTGCAATGATCAAATTTGGTGCTAGGAAGGCATTTTCTCTAAGCTGAATGGCTTACATTACTCTTTCTTCTTTAGCATTCATATATAAGATCAAAAATCATCTAGGAATTTCCCTAAATAAAATTGTCTGTGTTGACATTTAGGAATGACATTAATGACTATAGTCATGGCATTTGACCTTTTATCTATCTGAAGCTCATAAAAGGGTTCTGAATAATGTCTTTTTTGCATGTTATGCATAATGATATATGAAAAACATGTCATATAGACTGTTCTGTAATAACTCAACAGGACAGGAAACAGGACAGGTTGACATTGTTTGTCCCATAGAGAATTGTATCCCTGATTTGATTTGTGTTTTATTTTAGCTGATTCAGCTGTTACCCACATTTATTTATTTCAAATCATGAAAGCTATGTTTCTTCATTTCCATTTCATACCATATTCTACTATAAAAACAGTGTAACGTTAATGCCATAAACATCACAACAGGTGGGGGGAGATAAATGTATCATCAAAAGTTTCCTGTGTAAGTACTGTCCTTGTTTACTATAAGGATGGGCCTGAATGTGGTGCTTTCAAGACTCCCTGTGATATTTTTGGAAGAGAAACGTGACGGTATCAGTATATGGGAGTGTTCAAACTAAGAAACCCTGAAGGAATCAAAAGAGACAAGTTTTTATTGCTCATGTAGCTCAGAACACTGTTTGCAGCGTTCTGCTGCAGCTTAGCATGAGCCAGCATGTTTCTTTGCATGCTGATTCTCATAGTATTTTTACTAAATTTTATTTTCAGATGTTTCTTTGAAGAAGCTAATGTGAAGACTACAGTTTCTTTTACTTCTGTAAGCTCTCTGTCTTCCTAGTCTTTCTGGAATCCATGCTCCTTTCTTTCTTGCTTAACCTATCCTGAAATACACTCCATAAAGTTTTATGTCAAGATTCTTTCATTAATAGCCATCAAGTGTTAGAAGTCCAGCAAGGTACATCTGAAACATGCAGTATAATCAAAGTTAGGCAGAGCAGGCCTCATGGGTCAGCAGAAGAGTACAATTTTGCTGATGAATACAGTGGAATAGCCCAAGTGATAAAACAAATAGAAAAACTTGTGATATAAGCGACACCGATTATGTCCAACTAAAGTAACAGGAAAAAAACACAGCTATCCATTTCTTAATGCCTTTGTTTTCCTTCTGAATTTTACTTTTGCTCAGCTGAAGACCTGAAACTGATTTCAATATGTCCTGTTTAACATCTTTGTTGGTGACATGGACAGTGGGTTGAGTACACCCTCAGCAAGTTTGCGGACAACACCAAGCTGTGTGGNGAAATTAGAAGGAAATTCTTTACTCAGAGGGTGGTGAGACACTGGATCAGGGTGCCCAGGGAGGTTGTGGATGCTTCATCCCTGGAGGTGTTCAAGACCAGGTTGGATGAGGTCCTGGGCATCCTCGTCTAGTGGGACGTGTCCCTGACGTGGCAGGGAGGTTGGAACTAGAAGATCTTGAAAGGTCCCTTCCAACCTAAACCATTCTATGATTCTATGTGTGCTTTCAGAACTTACTTTTGTAAACATGCTTCTAGGTAGATATGTGCATCTACAGTTATACTTCAGACACTGAACAGAAGTTGCTTAGGCATTTGTGCATCACCAATTTGAAAAGCACATCTGAAGCACAAAATGGGGTAAAATTGGGGGTATTTTGAATACTGATCTTGAATCTCTCTTCACAATACAGTATTAGCTACTCTGATATTTTACTGTTAAACTATCTATGCTCTTAAACTGGATTTATTCAGAGCTCTGGATTTATGTTCCCCATTTAAATACACTGAACTGCAGTCAAAATCAGTTAATAGGTGAAATGAAAACATTCAAATGCATACAATGTTGCTCATGCAGCAATGATGGAAGGATAAAATTATTTATATCACCTCAATATTTCTCAAAAGTAATCATCCCACCAAAGCTATATTCTATGAGGGTTCCTTTCCCAAGGAGAGTTTTCAAATAATAACAAAGGAAGCCATCAAGACATTGCATCATATATGATCAATAAAAGATGCCTTGCTTTGTGATCAGTTCTCCACTTTTTGAGCTGAACTTCATTTACAATCTGAAAGCACGGCATAGAGGATTAACCCCCTTTCCCCCCAGCCAACAATAAAATCTATGAATTTTCCAAGCCAAAGAATACATATTAAGCAAATGCGGGCTGGATTATATCAGAAGAATTTCCTTATGGTGGAGTCTATTAGATTGTGGAATAGTTTCTCAAGGGAAATTGTGGAATCCTAATAGCTGGAGATAGTTTAAACTGTGGGGAAAGAAACTTTCACTGGTTAATAAGGCTGGAAAATGAGTTTAAACTTTTTTGGACTGTAATTTATATGCAGCATAGAGGGGGAGATTCTATATTGTCCTGCTGTTAAAATTTGCCTTGTAAGCTTCAAAATTCACTGTGTAAAAAATGAGTAAACTGGATAAGCAGCAGTAAAGGCAGATTTGAATATTTTATAGCATGTGTTTGTTTGACATAAATATTTCGTAATGGATTGCTACAGACAGACACAAAAATGAAAGTTTATTTTAGGTAAAACACTGAGGGTGCAAAATCTCCTGAAGTAGAGCAACAATAAAGATCTTTAAGTGACAATCCTACTTCATTTATCAAAACATTCGGTAGTTCTTCTTTTTCTCCTTCTTCCCCTTTTCCTCTACTTTATATTCCCTGGCTATTTAATTCCTTACATAGTGGCCTGGTGAACATATGTTCTTGGTTAGGGACCATTGTTTATGAAATTGCTACAGGTTTCAGATTTCTGTGTGGCAAGCAGAACACCCAGGCCCCTGGCTGGTAGCAATTGGAGCCATTCAGAGGTATGTAAACACTAGAGTGAGGAATTTATGAGTCCACAGTTCAACTGCATGGAACATTTCTCAACTTTTTTTTTTTCTTTTGTGTGTGAATAGATTGTTTGACTTCAAACACAGCTGAGAAGTACCTGGATGTAGATAAAAAAGAACAACATCTGGAAATAATGAATGCTTAGCCATTAGGCTAATGCCTGTAGTAAGGGCTAAAAGAATATTAAAGTTTAAATTGAGAAAGTTGTTCTAAATGAATCACACAGATTAACTCAGCCTAAGCAAATAACTAGGATACAAAGTGGAAGGAGATATAATTAGAGGACTGCAGTAGAGCATTCCAGTTACTGATTGAATATGTGAAAAGAAAATAAGATTCCTGATGAGTGAATAATTCTCTGGAAATTAAAGTTGGCAATTGGAATTGTGTTAACAATTAAAAAATTACACACACAGGAGATGTCCTTCCTTTGACATGCAATATATTCTCTAGCATCACAGAAGAATGTGGGGAATTTTCCCATGACAATAAGATCATTGTCATTAATTTCTGAAAAACATCTTACTCTGGATAGTGGGGGAAAAAATGCAAATGATCAAAGTTCCTTTCAGCCTCCTCTGTCGCTTCTCCTTCTCAGAATATATTGTACATTTTAAGCTTATCTAGCTGGCTTAATGAGACAGAAAATAAGACTAGTTTTTGTAAGCTTGTATAAGTATGAGCTAGTGGATAAATGTTTTGTTGTCATCACTGAGTGATGAATTGTTGAAGCTGCACATATATAAACCAATTGTGACTGCAGAGAATGATGAACAAGCTTCATCATTCCATTCCTCAGTGATGATAAGAAAAAATCAAATTATAAAAAGGATCAATCACTGATTTCAGTGACTTTAGTCTCAATATTAAAAGTACATAGTAGTACTTTGAGTGACATGTGTTTGGGCCCTAGAATTCAGTTATAACCTTCAGGCACAGCACTGGGCTAAAGAAGATATTAATTGCATCTAAAGGAAGATCTCAGCAGAGTTTTCATCTGGAAAGCTATTACATGCTATTTTATTTACTGTACTTATTGCTGTCATTCTTTATATTCTACACTTTCCTGTAGATCCAATCCTTTCCCGTTCTTCAACTTGTTTCCTGAAATGTATACTGAGAAATAGAGAGAAAATAAAACATTGTCTGTACTTAACACATATTCCTCCAAGTCACTGGATAGTAAGTTGAAGGTGTCATTATATGTTACACACACAATGCACATGAAGAAGTTAAAACATGACGTTTATTTCCTTAATATCCCAGTGAAGACCAATAGCTAATATGCATAATGACATTTCACCATGGAAATAATTGTACTAGCGCATGAAAAGGGCATACAATGACCATTTAGTTTTGTGTAAAAATTGATCCAAAGTTTAAAATTCTAAATTCTGAACAAAGAAAAAATTAGGTTTCTGTCAAAATATAATTTGTTCTCAGAGCAACTTTTTAGGATAGGATGAAACTAGTCCCAAATAATTTACAGGTCCTCATTGGGTAATATCTGATTTGGAATTCAAGCAAACAGTATATTGCTTATGAGGATTTATTCTGGCCATCAAGCCAGAATAGAAAAAACAAAGAAAAATACAAAAAAAAAAGAAGAAAAAGAAAACACACATAGTCAGAGGAGATCTGCAATTGTGAAGAAAAAAAAAAAAAGCACCCACTTCCATGTGTGATAGTAGTTGAAAATATCCATGAAATGTCTGCTTGTAGGTAGTAGATCAGCTGGAAACTTGCACTGTGACAGTAGAGATTCACCTGAACTTCCAAAACTAACTAAAGGTCTCTGTTTATTCCTAAAGAAGGTTTTTGTGGAATTTTGTTGAAATGTCTATATGGTATGACATTTTCTCAGCAGAAAAACTTGAAAAGTGTCACCCTTCATTGATTCAATGCACTATAGACCTGTCTAACTAAAGCAGAGATATGGTGAAAGGTCTGTCTATGTGTTTCCATGCTATCTAAGACTGCAGCATGGTAATTTACTCTGGGCTAAAATTTGGAATGGTATTTAAGATGAAGTTTTCTTTCTCCTTAAGTTTGTAAAAGCCCTTAGTTTCCGTTGATGTTTTTCCTTCTCCTTTCTTTTCCCTAAACAAACAAACAAACCCAAACCAAAAAATCCAGAAGTAGAAAGTAAATTACTCCAGATATTCGTTGGGGCAGTTTGCACCAAAAAAAAATAAAATTAAAAAATCCTTTAAATTTTGTTTTATTTTTCTGTTGTTTTTTGTCTTTGGGAAAGTTTAGATGTATATGAGCCACATGGATTAAATTCTGTTTACATTTTAACTTCTATATTAGCTAACTTTAACAAGAGAGAAATATATGTAAGGGAGCCTGAGAAAGACACACCTTAGCTTAATGCATAGCAGTAACGTATGTAGAATTCAGGCAATACTTCCCAACCTGTGGCTGGAAACTCATTTGAAATCTCTATATTTTAGCCCCTGAAAGTGGATAAGAAGGGTATAGCAAAATATGAATTAATCCTCTGTTCTCTAGGCCGTTCTTAAGAACTGTTAACATACTGTTAGTATCTTCTGGTTCTGAACAACTAAAGTTTTCAAAGTTTCCCTGGTTGCTTATTCTTTTAAAATTCTTTTGCGTGCTTATTTTGGTATAGTCTCCTATTTATTTATCCATGTCTAGACTGAGAAGTGTGTAAAATGCAACACATACCAAAAAATTGGTACTTTGTCTTGTGTTCTGCATAAAAGCTGTTCAAACTCCTGGACTCTCCATCAGTGAAAATATTCCTGGTTCAGAAATGTATCATTGAAGCACCATGGAGTTTTATGACAAATGCAGGAGGACACAGTATCAGTATCCTCAGCAGCAATTCAACAAAGAGAAAGTTTCATTCTACTCAGTTTCTTATATGGCCTGCCTTACTGTAGTATACAGAAATATTCCATCAATGCATTAAAGCATATGAATAGTGATGTTTGCAAAACACATATGTATCAGGAAGGTGCTACTAGTATTTCTGAAAATGAACTCTGAAAACGAACTCTAAAAATATTCAATGCGATTTAGAAAGAAATGCAGCAATATATTTATTTGTGTTTCTTGTTTAATTCTGGCCTGAAGGAGGAGGAATTTGCATGTTATTCATAGGTCAATGAAGGAGGGTAATCAAAGTACACAAAAAGAATGGCTATGATTTATAAATTTCCATTAATTCAAATAAATATTATTAATAGTAAAATCATTAATTCATTCTCTTTACAGGAGACTTCTGTTATTCAGGAAGACTTTATCAAGCCACCTTAGCTTTGCCTGGGTTGATGTGTTGGGTTCTAGGTTCTTCTGGGACATGAGCAACTGAGGAAAGAATATATTGTTACGCTATTTAATTTTTATGGTTTTTATTCCCTCCAAACTAAGCCTAATAGTACATCATAATCAAATAATCTACATGGCATTGCAAATACCTGAAAAGAGTGAATGATCTTTATCTCTATTAAATAAGAGAAGACTATGTAATTGTCCAAATTTCTAAATGAAAATCAAAGTGAAATAGCATTTCTTTGTAACTACAGGCTTATGTGTATCTTTGTAAGTCCCTTAGGTGTAATTATAATGAGTTTATTACCTGTATTTATGAATACCTAAGAGAACGAAGAACTATTAACCTCTCTCTTCTTAAGAACTTTAACCTAATGGACCAGAAAAGTACTTGATCTAGAGTGTTATTTATTGAGCATATCCTTTCTCTCTGAGGATGCCCCTGAGCTCCTGACACCAAACCAAAGAATCCTGTTGAGTTTTCACTTGTCCCTTACGCAGACACAACTTTCATTTACGTTAATTGGAGTTTTGCTTGATCTGATCCCCTGACACTTATGTGATGCAGAGGAGTAGATTGCAGAGGAGGTGTTAGTAATGGCATTTAAAGCTGTCAAGAGCCCAAAACACAGTGATGTTATCTCAGGGAGAGCTTTTATTTGGGAATCATATTTAGAGTGTTCCGTGTGTCTCTGACTGCATTAACTCTCTCTCTCTCTCCAACACATACACAAGAGAAACTCCTCAACATGGTCTGTACGTTCCTCCCTTCTGCTGTGGCGCATGCGTCTGCGTTCCTGCTTTGTGTTTCTGCTCGTGATAGAAAACAAAGTGATGTTTGTCATGAAGGCACTCACAAAACAGAGAGCAGTAGCTGTCAAAATGGAGTTTTATTGCAACCAAAGTTGCCCAGTACTCCTGACAAAATATAAGTTTGGATGTCTGTTTGGAACACAACTACCACACAACTAATTCCTAAACCTTAAGGAAAGATGAACCAAAATGGGCATACACTCATTCATAAAGGGGAAACTTGCCACATATGAGTGTCCAAGATATCACTCATCAAAGGTGGGATGAGGCTCGCTTAATCAGTGGAAGCATTCTTGGATACTTTTAAACTATCTTTTGACACGGTCACTACTTATCACCTAATAATATCTCTTAAAATGGGTCCTTCTACACTGCTCAAAACCAAATTCTTAATAGAGTCTTCTCTGGTGGGTTCTATGATTTTTTGTTCTAGAAATAGACCATTCATAATAGTCAAAGATTTAAGTTTACATCTAATCCCATTCAAACGCTTACCTTTTCTAGATAAGTAATCAGAATCTCTCGTACATAGTACTTCTCCCAGATTTGGAACTTTAGTCTCACTCAGCATTTCCTAATCACTACTATTGTTCTACCATTGTTCCATGCTAGTTCTACATTTTTATTAATAGTATGAGATTTTCACCCAAAAGGAATAACGCTTTTCGTTTTCTATCTTAATACTTCAATGTTGTTTAAGCTTCATACTATCCTTCATGCTAGTCTAGCATTCCTATGAAGCTGGAAGTCTGGCAACACAGCATCTAGCTTATCTTCCTTTCACCAAGTCTCTGAGGTACTTGTTATGTCAAGGTTGCTGTTTTGATTCCAAACATTGTAATAAATCCTTGTCTTATTTTCCAGGCTCCCAGTGTAGGTAAGGAAGCGCTAATAAGTTTTATCCCCATTTCACCAATTTTTGGGCAAAATGTTGAATATTTTTTTGTATAAGATGTTATGCTTACATTGTTAATTTCCTTCCTCTCTTTTGAGAGGCACAGTTTGCATTAGCTTTCATTTCACTTTTGCAGACTATCAGCCCAAAGTAGCTGCTCTTGTTAACAGTTGGTTTTCTTTCAACTTCTAATTTAAATAATCCTTTGGAGTTTTGGTTTAGCTTTTTACCATTGTGAGTAAGGGGCAGCTGATTTCTTTCTGCTCAGGTTCCTTCTGTTCAAAAAGTTCTACAGTTCCTAACGTATCTAAAAACTTACTATTCATTCAATCCTCCTGTTGGTTCCTCCACATATCAAATCTCTAGACTTCTATATGTATGTAGAAATAAATAGAATTTCAGAGTCCGGGAAGAGCTCTCCAGCTAAAAAATAAGCATGGAAAAAGAATGATAATAATTGAGGTTAAAAGTGGACAAAGCAAAAGATTGTCATCTTAAGAAAAGTGGAAGTTTCTTGAGGCAATGAACTCTCATAATGACCTTCAATGCAGTAAGCATGCGACAGAGAAATACCCATGACAAGCTGATGTTATACCCAGCATGGCAGGCCTAACTGGATTACTATAAACTCAGGAGATTTCTCCAAAATGAGAACAATGGTTGTATATCTTTTCAATAGACAATTCTTTTTTATTATTTTTTAAGCATTCCTTTGAAGTCCATATTCACAGCCTTTGTTTAACAGTGCCCTCAATTCTTTAACTATGCAATGTGGAAAATATTCTTCTGAAAATGTCAAAAAATATTCTTCCAAATTCCTGCCTTTTGTAGTCATCAGTATAGTTTTTTTCCGAGTCCTTATGTTACATAGCTTTATGGAACAAGTTTACTTCAAGCTATTCACTGTTTCAAACTTCAGTTTTAAAAGCTGTATTAAATAGCAGGTTAAAAAACAATGGATGAAAGCCATAAAGATTTCTCGTTTGTTCTGTGGAAAGGTAAAAAGGCAGCCAACTACTCAGTATTGTATGGGCGAAGGTAGGAAGAAGAGAAAAAAAATATTTTTAAGCTTGGGAATGATTTTGCTTGATTGGCATGTAAAACAGTCTAAGTTCCAAAGAACTTAATAGGCTTCAAGTAAAAGTAGGAACTGAATTACTTTGTGTTCTGTCACATATCTAGCAAAAATCTTTTATTCCTTGTCATATAAGCAGGAAGTTGAAGAAAGCGCTTATCTAAAGAAGCTGTAAAAAATTGGTCCAGTTATTTTAGTGTTGTTATTATTAATATTATTATTATTTTTAAGTAGAGAGTTCATCATCATACTGTCTCCATATACAGTATACATAGTAGTTGCTCTTAAGACAGTCAATATAAATATTACAGCTCTTTATCAATTCCCTCCAAATTGAGTCAACAAACTTCCATTTTCTTAGCTACCATCAGCTGCAAACTTGCAATGTTTTTTCTTTTACAAGACAAAAATAAATTACTTCAGTATATTACGAATTTTATCTTGTACAGGACAACATATTTTACTATGTTGTATATCTAGATTAAACCTTGTTTCTCTTTGTACTTGATTCTTTTGAGTCACCTTCATCCAACTTACCTCAGTGGAAATTTTAGGTTCCTAAGAGGTAACAGAACATGTTTTAATGCTAGATGACTTCTTGAGATTATTAACATGTTCTTTTTAATGACTCAGTCAATAGAGCTTTCCCACAATCAGTTTAGTCCTGTTCAGTAAAACAATCACAGAATCATAGGGGTTGCAAGGGACCTCTGGAGATCATTTATTCCAACCCTCCTGCTAAAGCAGGTTCACCTAGAGCGAGTTGTACAGGAATGCATCCTGGCAGGTTTCGAATCTCTTCAGAGAAGACGACTCCACAACCTCTCTGGGCAGCCTGCTTCAATGCTCTTCCACTTTCAAAGTAGATAAATTTTTCCTCATGCTCAGATGGAACCTCCTATGCTCTAGTTTGTGCCTGTTGTCCCTTGACGTGCCAGTGGGCATCATGGAAAAGTGTCTGGTCTTATCCTCATGACAAAGAATCTGGCCCCATCCTCTTGACACTCGCCCTTTAGATATTGATAAGCATTGATAAGATCTCCTCTCAGCCTTTTCCAGGCTAAACAGAGACCCAAGTCTCTCAGCCTTTCCTTGTAAGAGATATGCCCCAGTCTCCTCATCATCTTTGTAGCCCTCCAATAGAGTCTCTTCAAGTTCTCTGTCTCTCTTGAACTGGGGAGTCCAGAACTGGACACAGTACTCCAGATGTTGCCTCACTAGGGTAGAGTAGAGGAGGAAGAGAACCTCCCTCAACCTGCTGCCCACACTCCTCTTAATAGACCCCAGGTCTCATCACTGCCTTCCTCAAAAACATTCAAGTAAAAGGCTCCATTTAGAACAAAGTCCTTCAACAGAAGAATAACATTTTAAGAGTGAATATTTGCAATTTTCAGTGAAAGCAGTGAGTTCTATATACTTCCATTAGGTTGTTCATCACATCTATCCAAATTGCATATGTCTGAGATTTATAGTGAGGGAAGCCAAACTTTTAAACTTATTAATATGAAGATGATGGCATTTTATTTATATTATGGAGGCTTTTTCTGAGCTGAGGAAATAGTTTCACACCATGAAATGAAAAGAACTTGAAATCTTATGTGAAGATTGAACTGTTCAGAAAAAGTTTCTGTTGCTTTCAAGGCAGCATCACAGTAGAATATATATCAGATTAAAAGCCAGTACAGTCTTATCTAAAGAAGAGATACTCAAATGCTCTGGTTTGCTGGCTGGATTTGAGAATACTGCACAGAGTAATCTTAACAGGTTATATAATATAGTTCTATGCTGGTCACTACGAATGATGGTGCACACAAGATCTTCAGTAACCGATACCAAACTTTCATTTTTGTAGCCTGTTTTGGACTGGCTATCCATATAAGAAAAACTACCATGTTAACTGTATCCACTCGCTCTTAGACATTCTTGAACTTCACTGATCTTTTGACCAACTAAATTAGTCAGGAAGCACCCATAGTTAGCATGGGGGTTTTTAGCATCATAAATATGGACTTAGCTTAGGGTAATGCTCGTTACACAGTGATGTTGCCATCTTGAACTGTGAAGGATTCATGATAGTGCTGACAATAACAGTCAAAGGCCTTAGTAAGATCCATCAGGCCACCTAACACAAGAACTCCAAAAATATGTAGACATTTTCCTGAACACAGCTGAGAATTCTGGAGAGAAGCCACATTTGATTTATGAAATCTACATATAATGGAGTTACCTTTTTGAAAAATACTGAGATCCAAACTTAAGACAGTAACATTTAGGGAAAGAGATTTGTATTTCACTGTTAGTTTTTAAAGCTGAGTTTTACATGACAACACAAGATGCCTCACAACCTTGCTCCACTGGATTGTCTCTTTCAGAACTGCTGAGAGCTGGCAGCAGAAGATACTATCTCCTCCCAGTCATCCAAATGTGCGAGAAAGAACATGAATGCAATACATACAGTGACCCACTGATGCAACTCCCATTCAGGATTGCCAGTGTTTTCAATCTACTTCCTTGTCAGACAGCAGGGATGTTGAGAAGGTATAAATGCTCTCCTGATAATGACCCCAGATTCTGCCATCCTTATTCAGGCTGATCTATATTTTACCATGACAAATATAAGTGATTGTTATGTAACAGGGTAATTCAAACCCAACAAACCACAGATTTTAACTTTCTTCCTATTTTTCTCATCTCCTATTCATATACCTTAGTTTTCACTTCTGATAGGTTTCAAGCTGACTAGGACCAATGTGTCTGCATGCCATTCAGGTGTACAGACAGCATATAAAAATGCTAGTATTCTTATTTAATTTTCTGTCTAGTTTCAGTCAAAAACCCACTTGCCATTGCAGAGACTCCAGTAAGCCCATCACTGAATGTTCCCATGATTCATTCTCCTTCAGCCAATAAAGGGAAAGATATGATTTCATGATGTCCTCATTTTTGCAGGGTGGTGTGTCCAAATTCTTCTAAAATTTGTTTATTCAGATGCTGTTTCCTTGGAAACAGCAGCCCACATACTTCACATGGTCTAATGTCTGTTCTACCAATTGAGAAAGAGAAAATGCAAACAAGCATTATTTAATGATTTGTTAATATTAAAATATATATCATTACTTGAGTAGTTTTTTCTTACTTCTGTCTCATCTGCATGTTGAGAAACTATTTAAAAGACAAATATTAAATAAGTGATATAATCACAAATCAGGCCAGCTAGATTTGTTTGTGGAAAATGTATCCGTGAAATCAATATTGCAAGAATGAAATCTAGTGCTGAGCTCCTCAAGATGGTTTAATATTGAGTGAGTCTGTGGGAGTTCAGGGAACACAAGATGACAAAAAGTTTCAGAGCTGTTAGCCATTATTTTGCTCCTAGAAGAGAATTTTAGTTTGTATTTAATTTAAACATTAGACAACATACAGGGTGCTGTAGATGTTGGTTTATGTTAGAAATGAGGTACAAGTACTGGAAATATCAAATTACATTTTATTTTTTATTTTCAAGTAAACATCGACTCTGCTGTTGGATATTTTAGTGTTTCTTTTTTTTCTGCACAAAAAATTTTAAAAAGGACATGAACACTAAAAAAAAAAAGCTGTATTAGTTCGTTCTTCCATGTTTCTACTGTGGTGAGAAGGTTCAACAATTTCTCAGTGGCCTCCTACAGAATTGTTTCAGTTGATATGTTTTTTTTTAATTGCATGAACAAAGTCTTACACTTGATTTGCCTGGTCATATAAAAGTAATGATATATTTGACAGTAGGGAGAAAAAAAGGGAAAGTAACAGTTATGGAGGAAAGCACTGTGAACAAATGGAAGTCCTGACAGTGGGAAGACAAACAGCAGATATCTGGAGTCTTTGTAATGGGAAGAAGACAGTGAAAAGACCAAGAAAAATATGGGGCCGTAAGGGGATCAGGGGATCAGCTTGTCTTCTCAATTCTGAGGATCATTCTCCCATGTCTGCTTGATGTGGATCATGTAATTTCCCTCCCCCCTTTCTTTTTTTTGGGTTTTTCTCTCCAAATTTTTCTCTCCAAAAG
>VYZX01021608.1:24373-42008 GCA_013401335.1 Brachypteracias leptosomus
CGCACGTGTGACCTTGCTTTCTCTGCTGTTTATTAAACTGCTTCTTATCATAACCCACGGGTTTTCCTTTTCCATCTTACTCTCTCCCCACTTGCCTTGTTGACAGAGGTTTTGGTGGGGGGCGGGGGGGGAGTGATAGAGGGACTAGGGGTGGGCACTGGGCACCCAGCCAAGGTAAACCCACCACATCATCAAAAGATTTAATGTCGTAAATTTCTATATATTTTAAATCATGGAAGACTCTACATGTAAAATATTGGAGACTGCAGCTAAGGGCCATGAAGATGACTTAGGAATTGAAGCAGCTCTCATATGAGGCAAGGCTGAAATTGCTGGGATTGTTCCATTTTTGAAAAATGATGCTTCAGTTTTTTGAACTTTTTTTTTTTTTTTTTTTTTGCTGCAAGGGTGGTCAAACTCTGGAACAAGTCAATGAGAGAGGTTATGGAATCCACGTCCTTGGAGATGCTAAAAATTCAACCAGATACAGCCCTGAACAATGTTCTGTAGCTGACCCTGCTTCGAGCTGGGGGTGGGTTGACTGGATGATCTCCAGAGATCCCTTCCAAACTCAGTCATTTTGCGGTTCTCTGAATTTTTGTATGATAGCTCTAACCACTGCACTAATATACCAAAGCAATAAGAGAAGAAAGGGGAAGTATTCTCTTTTTTTTTCCAGCAGTGGTAGATGCAATTATTCTGTAGAAATTGATGTTCTGTGAATTAGTTAGCCCTGCCTTATGTGGCAAAACACCTAATTTCTCTGTAACGAGCTCTGAGTTTGGGAACTAGCTTAGTCCTGTTCCAAAGGAGGTACTTGTTCATAAAATCAGCAATAGTGCTTTAGACACCTGGATAATTTCTGGCAAAACCCAGACATCCATAGGTTTAGAGTTAGTGTGTGCATATGTGAGAGTGTCCAGGATCCTGTTAAATTCTGCTCCTATGCTGTTAAAGCATAAACACTCAAATTCTATCTAGGTGACACTTTCTCAGTTCTTTTAAGAATCTGATCTGAAGTTACTTGAACCCAGGTTACTTTCAATGCTTTGACCATTGGGTATCTCATGTTAACTCTTATGCTCTGAGTGCTCTGCCTGTTTTTGTGTCCTACTAAGCGGGTAGTTCCTACACAGAAATAAAGGGCAAGTCCAACTCCCATTATCTTGCTCAAGCCCATAAATAAAAGCTCATAATCTTGCCCTAACTATAGTACACACGTGTGACATCAAAACTGTGCCCAAATGTACACATATATATATGCAGTGTGAATTTAAAAAATCTACAGTATTTATAGGATCAAAAAACTCTTGTGTAGGTGTTTGCATGCAAATGTAATTTCTCAATCACATTTGATAGTAGGTTTATGTGCCCAGAAAAAAAAGAATTAAAAGGGAAAAAAAAATTCCCAAAGCTCTCATTTATTTACCAAATTTTGTAAAATGCCAACCTCTTTTAATGATTACTGCATGCCAAACTGAGACAGAAATGTCAGTTAGCCAGCATAAATGGAAAACAAGAGTATACTATTTCCTCATATCCTTGTGTAGTGGGTCTGTCTGAGCTGATTTTCCCCATACAGTCCTCATGCTGCAGNACTGCAGGAATGCTTTTACATTTTATGAACATTGGCTCTGCAATTCTTAGATGTGATGACCCTCTAGGTGCATGACCTAACTTAAATGCAAACATTCTCACTTTTTCCTTTCCATCTCCTGCCCTTTTTCACTTCTGCTCTCACATATGAACAGTCTAAGCAGGCACATGGAAAGTAACCTGTTAATGCTCTGTCTGGCATTTTGTTTTAGGTTTTGTATCTGTTTAGTTGGTTTTGAAAGAGGGAAAAAATACAAAATATTTTTGTGGAGACATTGCTCAGAAAGAAGAAGATCAAATGGAAAAAAAAGTAAGCAGTAAGAAACCTCCCTTGCTGCTGCTTGCAGACTAATGGCAATTGTCTTTAGGTTGCCCAATTTCTGTCTGAAATTGCAGACGGAATTTTCTGAAGAGAAATGAAAGCTGTGGCAAGCTGGCCTGACACATAGGAAAGAAACACATTTATTTACCCTTTGGAAACAAAATAAACAAACAGGAGGCAGATTGCTTCAGTATTTTGCCCTTCAAAAGAAAAAAGAAGATATGAATGCTTCAAGAAAATGATATGGATGTCACAAATGTCATGTCATCAACCTCTTTCAGTAACAGGATCATGAAAAGCATTGGAATGGGGAAGGAGAACAGGGAATAGTAGGAATAAGCAATTCCTTTGCTACAAAATACTTTGATCTGTGATCAGTGGCAGTATGTTCTCAAAAGTTTTTTTTTCTTCTTTTTTGTTTTCTACTGCCTCCAAATACTCAGAAATTTACGTAACACCCAGATAGCAAGCACAAACTGCTGAGGTAGCTGGAGAAAAGACCAGTGCTAAGCTTACAGGAATGGTGCTGTTTCAGTTTGGTTTTGGATTCTGTCGATCCATCTGTAAGAAGATGAAGTAGATTATGAAATCAACTGTTATTAGACTATCTAAACAGCTCAAAGAAAGACAGCTGTAAATAGTATGACAGTGTCCAGCCTAAAGCAGGTGAAGAGCTGGTGACCCTCCAGGTCTGCTAATAGTCCTTTACATCTTCTCTCATATTTTGCTCCTTCTGTTCATACTTGCTGTGACAAACTCATGAAAACACATTTAATCCAGGCTTTGTAATTTGAAACCTAATTTTCATCCTATTTAAGGGTTTAAAGGTATGCTGTTCAAACATGCAGATTATATTAATGAGTGTGTTTTGCTAGTCTGTGTATCCAGCAGAAGTAATGAACATTACTACTGATATTCATTTGTTTTCTCTGATGTAATTTGAAGTGTATGCCCTTAGTTCCAGGCATTTTTAGTGTAAAATGTGCAATGAGCATGGAAATAGTGATACTTCTCATCTGAATATTTGAGACACCCACTGCTACATTACCTCCCTAAATCTTCTGGGAAATTAAGAAATGTATACAACTGATTTCACAAGGCTTTGAATTGGATTCTACATGTGTATTTAAAAAAGACTTTACTATGTGTCCTGCAACATAATATAAATATGCTGGGGTGAACCAGATCAAGAGGAGATCTGAAAACAGTAGTTACAATACACATCACCAAAACCCATTAATTTTAAACTAGGTAGTTTTTATTTTAAACATTTCCAGTGATTATAGCTCCAATTGTGTAACAGGGAGGTGGTGGTTTATACAGCTGTGTCCCAAGACTTTAGAACTTTATATATTAAAACAATGTTTTGTGCTTTTAAGCACAACGCTCTTAATTCAATTGCTCATGTATTATCATATTGTCTGTGTTTACAGTAGTAACTTAAGTGTGACTTGGACTTTTCTCTGACCTGAGATCCAAAGTGACCCTGCTGAGCCAATACTCATTTTATCATGCACTCTCCCGCTTCAGAATCACAGAATGGTAGGGGCTGGGAGGGACCTCTGGAGATTATCTACTGCCAGGGCACTGCAAATCCCTCCAAAGGGATCCCCCTCAAGGCATCAGGGCTGGGCCTGGCAGTCTGGGCCTGTCTCACCACCTAAGACAGAGGCAGGGCAGCTGGGGACACTGGGGGCAGTCCCAGCCCTGAACATCAGACACCTCCCTTTGGATGGGGATGGGCTGGGGCTAGGATGGACTGTGGGCTCACAGCTGGGCAGGGCAGGGCTGTGGGGAGCTGGAGACTGGCCCTGTTGTAGTGTTGCTGGGACAGAGACTGATGGCCCCAGGGGACTGTCATGGGGTCTTGAGCTGTAGACAGGGTGGGGAAGCCCCAGGAGAGACCAGGCAGGGGCAGCCAGGCCTGTGAGTGTCTTCAGGACCCTGACAGCAGCCTCCTCAGGGACAACATCTTTATGACCTTCCAAATGCTTCTAATGGAGCTTCATATAGAGGCTACTGACTTCACAAGAATGGTACCAGGTCTTAGTAGCAGGAAGTTACTGAGTAGCTCCTAGTAAGGAGGAATAATACATTTGCCTAGGGCAAATGGGAGTGCATAAAGTCAAGTCTTTACTGCCAATAGTTGTGTTAGAGGGCCTCTACAAGGGTATTATATGAGCAGCTAAACAGTAAAGAATGTGAAAGTGGAGAGTTCAGCTGATCTGGCTTCATGGCAGAGGCCTGAGTTCAGAGCAAGATGATATGGGAGGTGAGGATTGATGGCAATCAGCAGAGCGCCTTTAACATCCCCAAGCCTGCACGCAACCCTGCCTCTGCAGTCAGCAGTAATTTGCCTGTCATTGTTGGAGCCAAAAATATTTGACATACTAATATTAAAATGAACATTCCACCACACCAGAAAACCATTTGTTTTCAGGGCTAACGCTGATAAATTTACTGTGAAACATAGACAGAGTAGTGCACAGTACAGTAAGTTGCTTGGTTTCCAAAGGCCTGGCTAATAGGGAAGCATACCCTGTGTTTCTTTCTACTTTCAACACCCAGCTGTACAGAGCCAGAAATTTAAAATTAAAAATAACCTTTCTGCTGATTCCTCACATAATTGCTATCTTGTTTTGTTAATACTGTAGCTGAATTATAACTTGCTGAAGCCCTGGAGATTTGCATGCTGGTTTATCAGCCTGAATTTGCATTGACATGCTTTTCAGTCAAGTGAGTAACTAAATCCTTTGGCCTTGAGTGAGCCTGGCAGTATTTGCACAGGAAATCAGAGGGAGGTTAGGGGGGATGACTATATTCCATCTCCATAAATAGATTTGATGATAAAAATTTTGTTCGTCTCAAATACTACTGAATTTCATTGACTGACTGGGGCTGACATACCAGCAATGCTTTGTAAAAGCAATACAATAAAAATAGGTGCATGACAGCCAAACCTTTGCTACAATACCAGGCTGCCTTCTGCTGCAGCTGTTGGAAATGGCCATGGCTCACTTGACTAGCATCCATGCATGAACATGAACACACTAAAACAGCCATTTCACCTGAAAAGTTGCTCATGCTTTCCCATTCACGCCCCAGTGAAATTAGAACTTTAGGTAATTGTGGAGCAGATATGTACACAGACAAAAATTCTCAGTTTCCCCAAGCTGCGGATTTTTTTTTTCCCTCAAAAAGGAACAATTTATTTTGTAAAGGTTTCATCCTAGCTACCACAAAGGCTAATCCTGTTTATTATTAAAGATTGAGAAAACTTTTCAAGTTAAGAATCTATTTTTTAAATTCATTGTTAATAATCTTCTGAATGAGGCTTGTCATCACCAGACAGAAATGGACATGTTCCATGTTGTTTCAGCCAGTATTAGTTTAAAAGATCCTGCAGGAAGCCTCATAAAGAACTACTGAATCAATTGCCCCTTAAGGTAAGTACCTAGCGACAGCTTTTTCTCATACTCCAATCCATCAGGTTTTACTGAATCCCTAATTTCGTGTAATATAACTGAGAGTATTTCGAAGTCTAAGCATCAGTTAAGTTGTATCTATAAATGTGGAACTCTACAATGAATAGTATTGTCCTCAGAGCCCTTGAATGCTTTTACAAGAATATTTCTGCTTGAATATACGTTCTGATTAAACTAACTTTTCATGTTCCTTGAGCTTCTGAGAGCTTCTCTCACTTGACAGCAGAGAATAGGCGCAGATGGTTTTTATTAGATCACCCAAACCTTTATCTTTTAATCACCTACCTCACACAGTCTGAGGGGTGAAAAGGGCAGACATATGAGAAATCTCCTTCTTTCTGCTTCTCTGTCTTTCCAGTTCTCTGCAAGACATCTTCTAAGACCTCATTCATCAATGTGAAAGCTGTGAATGGATAGCTGTATAATACCCCAAGGTCTTGTCTGCTGTAGTGGTGTAGCGCCTAACCTCTCCCCTATAAAAGGAAAGGCTACATGTATTTTTGTCAACCTGTCAGCAAGCACTTCTCTCTCAGTACTGTTTGCTCAACCCTCACCCCACATCTCGACAATGTCAGCTTTCTGAAAATGTTTCATTTTGAAGAAAGCCCTAGATGTAGTTCCCATGAGCATGTATTCTTTATTTCATTCCTCATTGCAGAGACATATGTGAAATATCTATTTGTGTGCCTGTGTGTTTTTATGTGTGTATATATCTGTGTGTTTAAAAAATGTGAAAAAGTAGTGGATTATGTATGTCTTTTGGGTACAAAAAATATCAGTGTTGGCCATTAAATTTAATTTCTTTGACCACAGTTTTAAGTGACTCTGCAGTAAAACCACAACCTTCCTTCTCTCTTTTTGCTTCAATGGAAAGCAGTCCACAGAATCTTCCAGAAACAAGAAATAATGTTCTCCTTGGGCTGTTGAAGAGTGGCAAGTTAATTCCTTCCAGAAGAGTCTTCCCATATTCTACTACTCTTTCCTGCTGAATGTTAATTTAGGACTCCCATACTAACTAACATCTAACATTCATCAGTTTTCCAGTCAAAAAACACCAAGAACGTTGGCTGATTAAAATTGATGTCTGGAACTTTTTTTGGTTTGGGGTCAAATATGTTACAACTCCCTTATTTTTTAGCCAGTTTTTATCCAGATAAGTTTCTGCATTGAACTTTTTTTTTATTATTCTGTCCAAGTCAGAATTATTCTCATGAGAATTTAGATCAACTGTGAAAGAATCAAATTTTTCAAACTTTCAACATTTCCATAAGGTATTTCATAAACAAGTAACAATTTTTATATATACAACATGATCAATTTCATAAGATTCAACAGTAATTTGAATATAAGTAGCATTTAAGAATAAGTAATTAACCTAAACAGAATTTAAGCATTGCTCAGTTGTCTAATAGTATTGGCTGCAAGGACTGTATTCAACTTCCATTGAAGTTACATAAAGAGATGTGTTTTCTCTTAAATTTTAAATAAAAAATGGTAAGAAGATATTCAAAATGGAATCCCAAATGTTTCTGAACATAAGGAAAAAAAATCTTTACTGTGAGGGTGATGGAGCACTGGAATAGGCTTTCCAGAGAGATTGTGGAGTCCCCTCCTCTGGAAATACTCAAAACTTGCTAGGATGTGATCCTGTGCAACCTGCCCTAGATGCACCTGCTTTAGCGGGGGGAGGGGGGGGGGGTTGAACTAGATGGTCTCCAGAGATCCCTTCCAACTCCTACCATTCTACAATTCTGTGATTCTTAATTTTGTGAAAATAAGTGTACTGAACCTGTAAACCAAACTTTCTGTCTGTGTTGAACTGGCTTGTTCCAGAATTAGTCAGTGTCACTAAATGTAGGGAGAAGAAGATTTAAATTAATGATGTGAGCTTAAATCCACTCTTATTTTTACTTGCAATATTAAGCATATCTTTAAAGGGAACAAAGTGGTGTGAATAAATGACAAAATTATGTTTAATAGCAGAAGGATTACATGAAATAACTGATATATATCATGAGAAAGAATACTTGCCGTCAAGATAACAGTTTATTACTCAAGCTGTCAATGAGACTTTTTTTTGTGATATGGCTACCAGAGCAGCCCAACTTCACCATCTCTTTGTAAACACGCTCACAAGATGACATATTTATACCCATTTATACACAGGTATTCCTGGTGGTATATATTAATACACAGCTGAGATTCCAAGTTTTTTATTATCAACTTCACTAAACTTAGCTGGGAGTTCATAGCCCACAGTGGCTGTGTTACCTTAACTGCCAGCTAAGAGGCAAAGAACTATGAGGTCAAAGTGGAAAGTGAAGAGATGCAAAGAGCAGGCAATTCAATACACCTATAAAATTAAATTGACCAGAAATTTTTTAAGATATAGTAAATCCATTTATTACATAGTCATTGAAAGCATAAAGAAGTTTGATATTAGGTAGGTGTAGCAGCAACACTTCACACTAAGTGTCTCTTATAGGCAGTTAATTTCTGTTTAATAAGACAGCTATTGCATGTTAAATAAATAATGGCAGATTATTTAAAACCAGAAATAATAGTTACATATGGGCTATTTGACAGATTTTCTACAAAGCAAAATTTCATTAAACATCTTTTTATAGGCTGTTAGCATAGCATCACCACCTAGCTAAAGGAATGTAACACTTTATATTTAGTAAGACAGGCTTTACAAAAACAAGTCGGTCTATTGCTAGAATTCCTAATAACATTTTTATTGATACACAAAATCATGCATATTAAGCAAAGAATATTTCTCATTAATTTTACTATATTAAGAAGGGAACATATACTGCCTACTTTTTTACCTCTGTCTTACATATGATAGTGATATTTATGTGATAAGTTTCACTCCTTATGTTGCCTGGATCACTTTAAATACGCTGTACCTCATGGTCTCTTTATTGGGATTGCTTCTACCATTCCAGGTAGCAGAATGTCTTCAAAACATCTTCTTAAGAATCTCCATTTCTCCTCTTTCTTGTCTCGTAAAACTTTGGACAAAATTGAATTCATTTATTTTAAACTCATATTAATTCTCTACCAGCCCACAGTACTCATTTTGCTAGCTTTGAAAAAGTTGGGACAAAAGCTCGGGAAAGCTATCCTCTGAACCAATGAACTACCTGGTTAGAGTTTGATGAACTGAATATAAATCCTTTATCTCTTTACCTGGTTAGAGTTTGATGAACTGAATATAAATCCTGTAGTTCAACGTGTTCCCTGCCCTTGTTGGCTAATTAATTCAGTTAAAGAAGTATTATTCATTGACCATATGGATCAAGTTTATCTGGTGAAAATTTAAGAAGTCAAAGCTGTGGATACAACCATGTAACTGTTTACAGAATACAGAATTAACCCTCATCTGTTATGGCCCTCTCAGGTGCTTGTATAATGCACTCTAGTTACTTACCCATGTAGAAAATGTAAAGATAATGTCTCCGAGGTGAAGTGGCAAACAAGCAAAATATTCTTAGGCAAAGCAGAGTCACTACATATACTTTCCTCATTACACTCCCTTGGAGGGTATTGAATTTGAAATTGATTTACATCTCTTTTATACTTCTGTTGAAAATGACCCCCATGTGCCCCCAGTTCTGTCCTCAGAACACTTGCTTTTATAAGAACTGGATTTTCAAGATACTGTCAAGAAGAATACTTTTATATAAGTTATGGAGTTTGCTTCTGAACATGCTGTGCTCTCTGTTCAAATAGCTATCACTGGTCAATACTAGTGATGCAGAGGATGGTCAAATTGCTGGGAAAAAATTGGAACTGCAAGGTTGAAATGGTGAACAAAATATGAAGCAGGCAAATTCTGTCAGTTTTTGGAGTTTCAAACAGTTTAGTGGTATTTTGAAGTAATAAAGAGAAAAATAATCTTTCTTAATGGACTATGAAAAGGATTCAAAAAGACTTGCCTTTTTTCATACAGCTCATGCCAGGTTGGTAGGCTGCTGGGAGCAAAATGTTAATAATTTTGCCTTAATTTCTCACTCTAAAACAGACCTGCTGATTCTAGAAATTTTGCAGCCACTCATAATTAGTTAAAGATAATACATACTTTGTTTTTATTATAATGTTAGTAACTATTTTTTATGTTTCTTTAAGGTTTACATTTATTATAATATCTCCAGGAAAAAATGGAAAGAAAATAGTATCTTTTGCTAAAACTTAGCTTTATATAATATCCATCTTCACTTCATTCCTCTTCACAGAATGCATAAGAAATTTGATCTAAACTTGCATAAGACTGAAATCCTTAAGAGGTTGTATAGGAAAAGAACAGTGCTAGCTACTTCAGTTTCTGATGGTTAGTACCAAAAATAAACAAGAAGATGAGCTAAATGATCATAATCCAGGGTAAAGTAAGCATACATCAGATACTCTTTTTGTGATTTTTCTATTCTTTTTACTGACAAGTGGAGGTAGGACAGCATTTGCCCTATAGGATAGCTAAAGACAGCAACCACCAGTGAGATAACAGCACTGCAGTGGACCTGCACCTTTCCAAACAACTTAGGCAGACAGATGGTCCTGTATTTATCTTTCGTATGAAATATCAGACCTGTATCTCCTCAAAACTGTCTTTCTGATAATGTATGATTGTATCCAGATTCTGGACTACTTTTCAGAAGGCCAGATTTTTCTACCCTGAATCTCACCTGCAAGTTTCTCACTTAGCTTTCATTCAGCAAGATGGCTTAAGAAGACTGCTACACTCTGGATTTGATCTGTAGTGATAGAATTCAGCTTTTGCTCATATGTATCTGAACGGTTGTACACAAACAGGACTTTCACTGTTTTCATACAGACCTCATCTCTGACAAACAGGTTTTGTACGCTGCAGCTAGCCTGACTTCTGTGTTTTTCCAGACCATTAAGAAATACACAGTTCCAAGTGCAAATGAAAATTGCTGCCTATTTCACATTCTCTCTGACTAAGGGCAAGACCAGCAGTGTTGAAAATGACAGTACGTATGCTATGACAGTTTGAATTTTCAGCAGCCTGTGCTTAATTCTATATAATTGGTACCTGCTTAAGACAGAATCTTGCATGTATTCTTTATCAAGCATAGAAACAGATAAAGAGCTAGTGTAAGAAACAGAAAGCAGATAATGCTAGTAAGAGAAACCATGTCCACTCTGGGGGAAGCATTAAGTATGTCCCACATGGATTAAGACAGACCTCTACTGCCTTTTATCCATATAACTGATCTGGACAGTAGGATCAAGTTTAAGTGGTTACATTTGCTGATGCTGGTTGGAGAGCAGCAAACTTAGATAGTTACCAGAGATATTCAGGTGGTAGAGAAGTGTTTTAGCTCTGGGCTATGTACTGACAAACTGTATTTATTTAGCCTGATTCTAAACTCACTCTGGTTTTACTTTGACAAAATGCCACTGACTCTTTAGAATTACTTCTAAGTTAGCCTCATCTTTTTCTAATACTGACAAGAAAGGTTTGTTACTTAAGCATGAATTTACATTTTTGTGGAAGGAAGGGAGAAGGACAAATAGGCCTTCAAATAAATAATAATAAAAAGCAGTCCAGTTTTCAGTTCAGTGAAGTTCAGGAATAACCACCTGAGAAACTGTGTTATGCAAAACTGGCTTTGCTGCCATGCTTTTATTTTCCCATTTCCCCCATATCTATCCAGTCATAGGATCAGTAAGTCTCAGAAGAAAAACTGTTTAAGATAGTATCAGGTGTCCCTTAATAAATTCTAACAAATAGTATGAGCTCTGCATATGTATGGCATCTTATACTTAGGTAAGAAGATCAAGATAAAATAGAAAAAGTAGTAGAGCTGGCTGTTTTGTTGACCCTTGACACTGAGTTCCTCCACGATGGAAGAGAGACTTCCAAATCTTTTATGTCACTGGAGCTTCATAAACAGATTAATTCCTGGGAAAAAAATCCAGCTGAATTATAAGTAGTTTATAGAGTGATAGTTACACCACATTTTAATTCATCTCAAAGTAAGTATGGTACTACTAAAGTTAGTGTTATAATAGCGGAAGTTTTGGAAAAACTGCTAAATTCAGCTTTTCTGGGTGTCATGGAACAGAACAGTTTTTAAGAGACCTGGGAAAGAGATAACACATAGGGTTAAAAAGTATTTCTACTAAATAATGGCAGATGAATAACTTCCCTAATCTTCCATTAAAAAAATGTATGAAGGAAATTACCTGAATACCATTAATATGTGCTACGATAAATGACATAATTATATAAATGTCATCATTCTTCTATAGACTATCTGAGGACAACAGTTACCATTACAATCTAGAATGACACTGCTTTGATTTCCCTAAAATTACAGCTGCAAGTGAAAAAATATCAAGAAAGACTTCCTCAAAAAACTTTAAATTATAATATTTATAGAGAAATGGAATAAAACAATAATAATAATAATAATTAAGAAGAAGGAGGAAAAGAAGAAGTAACAACAGCAGCAGCTTTCCAGGAATAATCATAATGCACCAAATGTAGAAAAAATCCCATTAATTATCTACCTTTGATGTGTGAAGGTTAGACAATCTAAAATAGCAATTTGGTATTTCTACTATTTGTGATGAATGTCTGTGAAGTATGTCTGTAATCATACTTAAGTTCCTGAAGAATGTAATGTCTACTGTTATGCTCCAATTCTTCAATGAAAGAGGATTATGAAAGTAATTATTGTATAGGAACACATATTTACTCCACAGAAGAATTAAGTGATATTCAGTATTACCCAAATAATGACTTGACTTGTTCTTATCGGTTAGTTTTAACTTATCATTTCCCAGAAAATCTGAGTCCCAAAGCTAAACAAGCTTAATTCTACGTAGCTAGTTGTATTGAATGAGGACTTTTCCCCACAATATTCTTAACACTTGTTCTATATATTTTCTCTACTATTTTAAGCTAGTCTTCATTTGTCATTGAAGTTATTGTTTCATATTACATCAATGCAGATTGTTTTCCAGTGTTTTTTTGTTGTTTGAAATTCTTAATTTCTTTAACAATTTTTAAGAATATATGAGAATATAAGTTTCAGGTTTGGATAATGTATTTCTCAAGTGTGAGAAACTCAAAACAAATGAATTAATATTCTTGTTTGGATCACTTGATACATATCATACTGAGATTTGTGTTCTTGCTCTTCTCCATATCACAGATACTTTTAATTACCACGAAGCTATTACTTCTAGTGGGCAATGCACAGCACTGTTTTATTAAAATATAATTTCTTGGTTCAATAGTCAAGCTTCAAGGCCTGAAAACTGAAAACCCCTTAGTGTCTCTAAGCATAGCTACACACATTGTTTTATCTTTACTCTTCCACACAGTTTTCCGGTCAAAAATGTCTCTGAAGCATTTTACCAGTTGGTTTTACTAAACTTATTTATTTCCCATGCTAAACCTACAGATAGGGTATTTTATCCTATTGTAAACCTTATGCCTTCCCTATACCTGGGGGAAAAAAAAAAAAAAAAAAGAGAAGAAGAAAACCACCTAGTACAAGAACTGGTCAAAAAATTCCAGATATACATTCAAACAAGACAGCAAATTCATCATTTTTGCATCAAAATTAGATATTTCTTTAATTAATGCCTTTTCCTAGTAAATAAGCCATGGGCAAAGCATTTTTAGCATAATGTTTTTTTAAATTTACAAATCTACTTGGTTTTATAAGCGTATTAATAGATTGCTGCTGATGTTCTAGTGCCCGAGCAATAATATTCAGATGTCTTACTAGCCTTTAAACACTTTTCCCTGTCCAGCTTTGAACATGTGAGGATCTAGAGGAAATTTGCAGTGTTGATTGCTTTAGTAGTAAACTGATTATTTTCCACTGAGATGTGTAGTAGAAGTACATATAATTATCCTAGGCTTGATACCAGAATCTCTGTAAAAAATGTCCTCATAAATAAGCATGGATAATTTACATGTAATAATACTGTCACAGCAGCCTTCTTAGATCTCTTGTGTTAGGGTAATAACTTTGTGTTCACATAAAAAACAATGTTCATGTACATACCTAATCACAATTGTGCTTTTAAAGTTTTTTGAATGAACATATTATAAATCTGAAACCAAATCATTTAGTCTTCAGTTCACCATGTTGATGTGTGAGTTTTGAAAAATGGAGGATTTTTTTTCAGGACACTGGAGTTTTGGAAGTTAATTTAGAATTCGTTAACATTTTAGAATTTTGTTGTACTGCTAAAATTATTGAAATTACAGAAATTAAATATTTTCTTATTTTCTTGATTTGGAAGTAAAAATAATTATGATTATTTCCACTGAGAGGAAAATGTCTTTTTCTTTTCTAAGACATGTTTGCATATCTTTCTCAGGATCATAATTCTCTCTTAAGGATCAATGCATTTCTTGGTTATCTGATTCATAGACATCAAAAGATAAGACAAGGGAGGACTTTTCACTCTTACTCTGAGTAAAATAAATTATGAGTTAGAGTTATATACATAACAGTTTCTTAAGTATTGACTTATGACAGAGTGGAAAATATTGTCTAAATAAAGGAAAATACTTTTATATGGCCTCAATAAATAGGAAAGCAGTAAACTTACATGTATATATATGTGGCATAGCAAATATACCAAGGGCAGATAGATTACCACATTCTTATAGACAATTTACAGCAATCCTAACAGTGAAAGCGAATTGTAAACACGAGGACATTCCCACTGCCACTGTGAGCACACCATAGCAAAGGGGTGTCATGCCACATCCCTTCCAAACCCTGTCACTTGAACTCTAGCCTGATGAAGACAATGAATCATTTTTTTCTGTTTTTCCTTAGAGGATTTCTTCTTCCCCTGATTGCTGCTTTGTTTATAGTAGCAGTGAAGCATAACTCTAATTTTTGTGTTTACTTTTCCTAACTGAAAGAGGAGTGAAAATCTTTCACCTCTTTTTTCTCCTTAAGCAGTGAAAAAACAAAACAAGTATTTACATACACACTTAAAACAGTTTGGCCTCTGAAAAGGAATGAAGACAGTAAAAAACATTGTTTTAGAGCATGGATTATGCTATATACTGGCACCTCTTTGGAAATTACCACTGCATTTTTGTACTTGAAAATTCAAAAAAAGGCTCAATTTTAGAGCCAACTCTAAGAAGAATTTCTATGCTACATTTTAAGTAGAAATCCTTCCAGAGACTGTGTAGACCCCATCTTGAAACTCTCAATTTAAAATTCTAGTGTTATTGTCTGAGATAGAGTCAGTAATGACTTCAGAATTTTACCCATGGAAATCTGAAAACAATGTCTTAGAAGCAAGAAAATATTTTTTTAAACAATAAGACGTTGTATAAAATTAGATGTATCTGGTACAAAAGCAGTATACCTACCTTTAAACCAACACTCATTTTCACCTGAAGTATATTGGCTTGAGTGATTTCAGCTTTCAGGGAAAAATATCTTCCTTATTTTTTCTAAAATCTTTATTATATGAATTTTTAAAATCCAGCTTCCGTTGTTCATTTATGCTCCTGTTCTCTGAAAGATTCTTTAAGCTTTTCAATTCAGTGTCTTTTTCTTCAATGCTTCTGATGCTCAAATAGAGCAATTACTTGGCAGAATATTTAGTAAATATTCAGTAGTTAGAAATAGTAAATAGAAAATTAGGAGGACACGCCTAGAGAGAAAAAAAGGAGGGAAGGAAAAGGAAAAATAGCTGGAACAGGTATATCTTCATTTAGAAAGGGTTGGTAACATCATGATATAAGCAGGCTTAATGTTTTTTTGCTTTCAGTGTAGTGTTTAAAGAGTATTCTTCGGCCAAAATAGAATAGCACTTTCTAGCAAAAAAACCTGCAGAACATCTTGAAGCAAAACAAAGCAAACCTAAACTAAACCTATGTTTGATAAAACATAACCTTACTGTACTATAGCAATGATAAAAGTTTCAGAGATTGTACAAATGTTCAAATTATGGAATATTATATTATATACAACTATACAATTACTGAGTATTATAATATATATAACTAAAGCAGTAGAGTTTCAAAACTAAATCTCATTTATTTTTTCTTGATAAGAATTTCTTCAATAGCTGTTTTCAAATTTAACTATTTCTTTTGGCCATATGTAATTCCACATGATTTTCCATTATTTTACATTTTTTCTCATATTGGGTTAAATTACACAAGGCAAACACTTCAAAGCAGACTCCAACAAGACTTCTGTGTTTGAAGGCTGGCAGAGAATATATACACACATACAACTTAGGAGGCTCAAACATCTTCCTGTCATCTCCCAGACTAATAGACTGATCTGTCTGTGATTCTGTAGCCTGTCCAGGAATGTGCCACCAAAAAAAAAAAAAAAAAAAAAAAAAAATTANNAAAAATTCTAGTACACTTCTTTATTTTCAGAATGGATTGTATTTTCATAAGGGCAGAAGACATTTGGCTGTCCTATTGGATTCTTTTCTTTTTTACTATCTTGCAATTGCTAGTCTAATTGGCACATTGCATTTGGTCACAGAAATGTTTTTTGGTGACAGAACCATGTTGAACAATGCACTTTAATAAAAGTACATAATTATATATGTTTGACCCACAGATTATAAGGATAAGCTTCTGTTTTCATCTCAATAGCTCATTTGCACTGATTGAGCCTGCCTGTATAGCTGAGGTAGGCATCATTGGCCTCATTTCTAAAGTGATTTCTGAAGAAAATATGCTTAAGTCTTTGTGATTTTACTGAGCCCTCCAATAGATTTTAAAGAGACTTATGAGTCATATATTCTAGTGTGTTCAGCTGGCTTCAAAAGATCACAATTTCCATTTACTTATATAATAGTAGCTATAGTTTCAAAAGCACTTACTGCAAGGAGCAGGCTAGGTGAGACCATGTACCATGTAGAGTTCTTTTGAAAATCTGTGAGGTGAATTTTGGAAATATCTAAGGTCTATATGCTTTGGTTGTCTGCCACTTATGACTACAAGTAAACATACATTGCTTGCCTAAGTTGCAAAGATTTTATTTAGAAATATATGGAAAGTGGTTTTGGACCTAATGGATAGACAATACTATAAATACCAAGTATTATTGTTTTGCTGGCCAGGAATTAGCAAACACAAGCACTGAGAATCCATTAGACAAGTGCAAATTTCCCTTACACTTCATTAGAAAGTCAAGCATATTTAGACATAGAAAGGAACAGAATGAACAGTATCACATAACTGGAGAATAGAGAATCTATTTTTAAAACAAAATTCATAACTAAAGGATTTTCATCTTCAAAAGCTAGTTGACAATTCCTTTTTTAGATCCACTACTGAATTTGAGTTGTTCAAAAGCCTTTAAAGAGTTCTATTTTGCTCACAGTAGGATCCTTGCTATCAGATATAGATTTGCTTTTCTCTCACTTTAACTTGAAATGAAATGTAAAAAAAAAATTTCAAATACTTGTCTCACAGAAAAGGAAGGATAACTTTAAACATATATTTACAATTTGAGAACTGTAATGCATTTTTCAAGATTTTATACAGATAAGTAACAGAATGAGTAAGAGAAACAGCTAAACAAGCTTTTTTAGTCAGTTACAAAAGAGCTTAAACATTTACATGTGCTTTTGAAAAGAACAAGATTTAAATCATGTCTACAATACAAAATGCTTCTATAAGAAAAAGAAAAAAAAAATCCTTAAGCATTTTATCACTCACCTGCCCAATATTGAACCTTATTTTTCAAACACTGTGACTATTAAATTCTTAAAATATCAAAGTTTTCTAAGTGCTAAAAATGAACGGGTGGGGGAGTGTAACTAAAAAAGGTGCCATAAATCAAACCTAGTATATGCATGCATGTATGGTTAAAACATTAAAATTATATGTGAGATATCTATATGTGGTAGCGTTCAATAAAATTGATTGAAATTTTAATTCCTGCATAAGGTAAAGGAGATTTGGATCTGGAGCAAGTCCTATGTGCTACAGTAGCTCCTGTGTGCTACTGTAGGAGTTTGGAAAGAGAAAATTCCTTGAAGTAGAACAAACTGAAGAAATTAGCCAAGGTGAATAACAATAGGGGAGAAAAATGTTTGACGTTTAGTAATTGAATGGGTAATGAGGTGTGTACACAAGAGCAGTTAGGAGCCTAGGGTTTTGCAAGTGTGGAAAAGTGGACACAACTGCTTTTAGCCCAGAGAATCATGACTAAGAGTGGTTGTTGTGGTTTAAGGT
>VYZX01021610.1:0-16818 GCA_013401335.1 Brachypteracias leptosomus
CCTGACAGACACAAGTCAGGCTGCCAGTCATACCTCAGAACAGGGTTGCTGCTCAGAAATAGGTTGCCCCAGAGATGCAGCCACTCAACCCCATGACCAAAACCTGCTACTCCCAATGAAGTTCTAGACAAGGATCAAAGCATTAATCATGAGACCCCATCAAAACAAGCCTGTGGCAGCACTGCATTCCAGTGACATTACTCACATTGCTCTGATTCCTATATTGTAGTGCTGGTACAGTAATATTAAAGCAACTTATTAGCACTCTTTCAATAACATATTCCAGCCCATTTTCAAACACATTTTACTGTAGGAGTGCAGATTGCAGCCCTTCCTGCAAGGTTTGGGTTTAGTAGGCAAGGAGAGGAAGATCTTTCCCTTTAGGCGCCTACTAGCAACACTCAGTGTAGTGTGTGATCCCATATCACATGAAGGGTTGCTGTTGGGCAGCTCGCTTAAAGGAGGATGCACTACCCTGCCATCTGATAAAAGAAACATTTGTATTACTGCTAACAAACATCATCAGTGAAACAGTAAACCATAAGTAGTCTTAAATAACAGTTGCACGATCACCACTCTCATCAGGATGCTGATAGATACAAATCCACATTGTGTGCATCTTCACATGAATCAGAATGGAAAAAAAAAACCCAACCATGAAAAGTTATCTAAAAAGATCTACTTTATGTCTCAAAAACAAACTTTCATCCTGTTTTTTCAAGTCTTCACATACTTATCTATACTTAAAGCCTTTGTATATGCTTGCAGACATTGCACCGGAACTGCAAGTGGGTGCAGATGACACTAGCACAGTGAGATAAAGTGGTCTTTGTGAGAAGCAAGCCAGCACTCCATGGAAATCAGAAGGCAGCCATGAATACACAAGCATTGGACTGACTTCAGGTTTTGTTTCATGGTAATCAGAACTGTTTGTTTGTCTCCTGTTCACAGCTAGAGCAGGACAAATATACGTCTGAAGAGAAATTTAAAGATCTAAAGGTCTGTTTGAAAGAGATTCATGCAATGAGTGTGTTACAGCCAAGCAACAGAGATTAGAAAGGGTATGGGTTTGTCTGGATTGAGTTTAATTACCATTTGGGGCAGCTGATGGGTCTCTTAGATTCAGTTTATGTAACTGACACCCTTACTAGCTCCTCTGCAATCATTGCACCTCAAATTAAAATAAGAGTAAATTCCTTTTTATTAAATCAATCTATTAGCTCTTCTGTTTCTGTTATGTTAATATTTGGAAACATCAATTTTATTTTCCTACTAAGATAATCGCTTAATGTCAGTGCAAATTATTCATTGACACACACCAAAGTGTGAGAGCCAACCCTATTCATTCAGGTTCAGCTCTTGTCCTCCTGGGACCACAACATAAAAGCCATGGCTCACTGTGCATCAGGTAATCTAGAACTTGTAATTACTGCCACTGCAATTTCAAATACAGCTGTCCTAATCACAAAAGAAATAGATATGATGCCTGTATTACAAAATGCCCATAAATTTCTCCATACCACATTCTTAGCCAGTGCATGAAATGTGAATACAGTACTTATTTCTTATATAAAGCAAAATCAAGATACGCCGAGTGCCTTTCCAGTTGTTGGCTTTCATCTGCATTTTACATTAAAACAGCCTTAGAAGAGTTCATATGGATGACTGAAAATCAAATGGCATACAGCCAAACCACACTATAGTGCAAAAGTAGGCCAGTCATCTGCATAGAATCTGCTGTCATTAAAATCAATGACTAAAGCGTTGTGGAATATTTTACTTGATTCTAGTTTGAAATGCAGAACAACTCTGCAGTCATTCCACAGCAAGATGGGATTTAACGCTCTGGGCAAGATTTTTTTTTTTTTTATAAGATAGAAGTGAGCCACTACAGAGAATGTTTTTTTCTAAAAGCCTGATTGATGGTAATCTCTGAATTGATGCATCTCATGCATGCAATTAAAATACAACATTTTTCAAAAGCAGTATTCAAATTACAAGGAAATTATTTCTGTAATTGTTGCTGTGTAGACTGGTTTAAATAAATAGGCTTTTCTGCTCTTACAGCAAAGACCATCAGTTTATGGGAATACTAATGTTAAGTTTAAATGCCCTTTTTTAATGTACACTGGTTATTTTTGTATTCTTGATAATTCAGCTTGAAAATATATTTTTTAAAATAGGAGGAATGATGATCAAGAAGAGATGAAGTGTTATCATGTAATTTCCAGTTCCCTCATTTCAAGCTTTTCTGCATGAACTGAAAGGTATAATTGTCCTCTGCTTCTACAGACAGCTGGTATGTACATGCAAATAAGGGTCACTGTAATTTCCATAAGAGGCAGAACTACTGTTGCAGTGGACATTGGTCTCTTCACAGTAACAGCCTGAAGTGTTGGTGGGAAAACACTATAAACTAAAAATTAAGTAAATCTAAACCTTGTGAGGAAATGTGAAAAAGTCTGTTTCCTAGAAAACTGGTGTCTAAAAAGTAATTCCATGTTCTTGAAGTTTGCCATATAAAATTTATTTCCATCATAGCACCACCATAAAGTAGAAAGTCTAATTATTGATAATGCAATTTAAACCTTTCCTCTGAATTGTTTATAAGCTGTCAAATAGCAAAAAGCTGTTGATAGGAAAAAAAAAAGTGCTTTTTATATGCTATAAGTCTCAAAATAGTGGTCACCTCAAAGTATAAAACTTTACATAGGGATGTCTGAAACTAAATCTAAAAACAGTTGAAAGGGATTTAAAATAAAAAAAAAGATTCTGCTCACTTTAATGGGGGTTCGTCTCTCTTAGAGAAGGCTGTGTTTTTTGTGTTAAAAACTTGAATTCTGATTTTCAAGACTTAAATTGAGGACTTCTGTTCAATACTACTGAAGAATGGAAATATTTTTGTCATGTGAATCTAGAAAATAACGCACATTCTTTACCTGAGCATTCAAACTCACTGGAGTTGGCTGCTGTGCTAAAAGCCCACTAATTTTAATTTCTGTTTCCAGACAAGTTCATTCACCAGTATTACTATGATAACAAGCATAGTAGAATATGCCCAAAGAAAGCAATTATGAATTGAAATGATTACAAGTTATATAATTATTTAATCTACAGTATAAATTAAGATAGTCTTTTTATACAAAACAGTTATTGATGGCTTAACTGTTTTCTTACATGTGTTTTTTAAATCATGTAGTTGCCCCCTTCATAAATCTAGTACTGTGTTTAGTTTTCATAAAAGCACCAAAACAATTCTCACTGCATTTTTTGCAAATAGCTTGGGTATGTATGTCATTACTCTGCCCATGCGCCTAGAACAGACTTCCATTCAAAACAAACACGATTACAGATTCTACTGTTTTAATTTTGTAAGATACTCATAGGGCACATTCTCTTAGTTCTACAGTTTAAGTAAAAAATAAATGGAATATGTTACCGAGTTTCCTCTGTACACACACCTCCCATGTGTCAAAGGCCCTCTCTAATTGTGAATACATTAGCTTTATAAAGGAACTTCAGATGGGGGGAAGAGAAAGGAGAAAAACCCCTCAAAGTGCAGGAAAATATAACCACCTATTCACACTATTTCATCTGTAAACTCTATATTCCCATGCCTTTGTGAAAAGATGCAAGCTGCCCAACAGGCAAGGTAAAAGAATGTTTTCCTGAATGAGCCAACTTACGTAGCTTGAGCAGCAGCTTGCCACAGCTAGCAAACTATACTGTCCACAGTTTGCCTTCTCTTCTCCATTTTACACTGCCTTTTCAAGTCATCAACATTTTTTTCCTTCTCCTCTTTCCCTCTTCTGAAGGAGAAATTGGTTCCTTTCTGTAGTGCTGACCATCTGTGCTTGCATGGCTTTTTCCTTTTTGTACTAAGAAAATCCTTATCCCTGCCTCAGTCTAACACCAGGTGCAGCTCTCAAATATTTACAGTACATCAGAACAGTGCCTAGCACAAGAAAACCACAAACAGGATCACAGTCACAGAAAGCTTTGCCTCTGAAAGATCTATTTATGCAGAGAGCTGGTCTGCCTACAACAGTGCAGCTCTTAGCATTTTTCAACAAGAATAATTTAAGGCATTCAGCCTTTTCCTACAGGATTTAGACAAAGGAGAAAAGCAGAAAGAAAAACTTCAAAGAGTTATGCACTTCCTTTACTGGCAGTACTGCCAGGCTGACACTGAATAGAGAGGCTATGCTCGTTAATGAAATTAGACTGTTTGCAAGTTCAGGCCTTCGATTTTAAAACTGTCAGCACAAGTAAACAGGATAGAACAAAGGACTGAATTCAAGTATTTTAAATATGTTTCCAAAGACTCTCAGGAAAAAAAGAAAATCAACCTCTTAATACATGTCACTCACCTGAAAAGACATTGGGAAATGTCTCTGTAGAAGCCTGGACCCCTGAGGACTTTCTTGAATGAGTCAAAGGCACTCTTTCCGTTTGAAATTTCTCTCTAAACCCCTTGTTCTCCAAGAAGCCTGCAGAGCCCACCTTCTCCGTTATCTCACATCTGTGATTAGACACCTCTTCTGTCCAGTCTGCAGAACGACTAAATAAACCTGCCAAACTAGCAGACCTCTGCTTCTTGATTGAGACTTTTTTCTGGAAGGGCTCCTGTCTCCTTGTGAAAAGCGGGCTCTGGGATGGGGAGGGAGAAGGTGAATGGTTGGGAGAACTCAGTTGCCTAGTTGTGGTTTTGATGTAACAGGGATTAATTAGATAGGGCTTAAAGCATCGGGAACCAAGCATCGGACTGTCTGCTGTCCCCTCAGAGGACAAAATGCCATTTTTTATTTCTGTGGATAAACCATTATGCAGTTCCTCTTGACTGGCTGACAGAGAGTGTTTCCCTTTCTGAGTCTCAGCAGCATGATCACGGCCTGCATCTGAAATACCATCCTCTGTTACTGAGCCCTGCAAATCAACAGCCTGCACTTCAGCAATTTTAGTCTCAACATCTGCTACCAAGGTTGGAAAAGGTTGTGTGGAGCTGTGTGTCTGAGACCCGTTTTCTACCGCAGTTCTATTTAAATCACCTTCTAGTTCACTAGCTACAGCATTCACTCCAGCAATGAGCTGTTCCTGTTCCTCAATCAATAGCTTAGGTTCTTGTGTTTCAAATAAGCCGTTACCAGGAGAGCCTATGCCATTTTCCACTTCTTTCAGTTCACGTTCAGTTGCACAGGAGACAGGAATGCTTTCTGCAATTTCAGATATTGTTGGAAAAGCCCCCTTAGTGCCTGGGCTCCTCTCTTTGTCACTGGTAGTTACTGAAAGAAACCGTTCAAAATCTAAGGGGGCTGCTTCCGAATTAGCCATGTGTCGGCCCATTGTTTTGGTGACAAGGTCCTCAGTTCCAATGTTAATTGCCCCCTGCTGCTGCTGCAGTCTAATAGCTTGCTGGATATCAGAAAGCAAATCCTCTTGTTCTGCAGCTGAATGGAAACTGTATATATCCGTATCAGAGCCAGAGCTGGTTCTTTGTCCATCCTGTGTCTCTGCAGCAGCTGGGACAGTTTCATTTCTGATTTCAAAATGTTCAACATCTGTGTCTGAGAGACCCCCTTCATCTGCAGAGATGCTTATATCTGGAGTTTTGGTGACAATTGAATGAGTACTGTCCAGCTCTCCAGCCTGCAAGGCCTGGCTTTCCAAAACATCCTCCCGTGAACTACTATTCCCATCTTTAGCTTTGGACAGATTTTTTCTAATCCGCAGATTTGAAAACACTGAGGCCCTCGAGTCCGACTTACCCTTCTTCTTACTGGATTCACTTCCTTTTGCATGCTTCCCCAGACCCCTTCTGCTTCCCAATACCTTCTTTGTGCCTTCTGTATCCTTGGGCCCCGAGGCATCCTCTCCTCCTTCATGCACATCACCTGCATTTTTCTTTAGCTTCCCATCTTGATTCCCCATGATTTTTCGCAGTGCAACACCTTCGGCAATCAAGCCATGTTCCCAGATTTCATTCCTTTGGCCTGCTGGCGAGATCCCCTCTAGCGATCCAGGTTTGTTTTCAAGCGGTGGTGAAGCAAGTGAGGCAAAGGCTTGCTGTGCCTCTCTCCCATCTGCTAGAGCTGCCTTTTTGCATAATGTGCTGCTTGCACTGGGCTCCGCTGGGACATGCTCAGTACAGCACTGAGAGCTGCAGACAGCTCCTTCCAATGGCTGCTGCTCACAGAGCCGCCTGCTCTCTGGGCTTCTGCTGCACTCTTGTTTCTTTAGGAAGGATTTTGTGAAAAGTATTTCCTTTATAAAAGTCACTTCTTTTTCCACGGTTTTTATTGCCTGCATTGCAAGCTCAGCTCCTTATCAAATCATTTATAATTTCAGGACTTCAAGTTCCTGAAGGGAAAAAGGAGGAAAAAAAAAAAGTTAAAGCAAAGTACTTTAATTACACTGCAATTGTTTAAATGAATAAACTTATAACCTTGGAAAGAGAAATATTATGATTATTTAATAGTTTATAAGGTGCTTAAGCATATGCTTCTTTGACAGATTACACAGTACCTCTGGTGATTTATGTGTTTACTTTTTAAAGGTCACCAAAACATGATACATAAAAGGAGAGTCACTCTGAAAGTAGAAGAAAGATAACAAACAAAAAGTTCTTTCCAAAGTTTTAAAGAGTTGAACTTAAAATTTGATGCATTATGGTAATTACACCACAAAAACATTCCACAATTTGTATTCTGAGAAGGTAGATATACTATTATTCCCAGGAGAATCAACTCATCAATATTAAAACACACTACCATTGTTTTCCCTGATAAGAACATCTGGCATGAAACAAGATAAAACAAACAAGAAACTAGCATTTGAATACTGCTATTTAAGGAAAAGGATACAGTAAAGCATTCCTCTATTTCACTTTATATATTTAATAATTGATTTAGACACTGTCACTTGCTAACTATTTTGGAAGCTTTGCAACAGTTTTAATCAATTGCTGCTTCTCCTCCATTTTTAGTTTAGATGTGTAAGCATCAATACTTCATAAACACATTTTCTGAACTTCCACTTTTAAAATTTAGCTTCAAAATAATGGAACAGAAACAAAAGGCCATAAGAATGCAAAATTACCAAGTTGGATCAGTTCAGCAGTTGAAAATCTTGGTTCAACATCAGCCAAGAAATAATTAGATTTCTGTTTATGATTTATCATCTCTAAACTGCTTGGTCTATTAGGTCCAGTCTATGTGAAAGACTACTTATTCCTCACACCTCTGAGCTTCTTTACTAGAAATTCCCCTTTTGTCAGAGATCAATTAAAACAATACATCATTCCAGGGAAATGCATCCTATTGGTTTACCCAACTCTTACTTTTTGATATAATTGTCTTCCTACCAGAAGTTTCACTTGCTGTCCTCTGTCTTAATACATATTAAAGAAGAAGGGTATCATTCACACCTTAAAACCTATTGAAAAGAACCCCTCACACACTCAGAGGTTTTTTTTCAAGGGATACTAAATACCTTTACAAATCTGGGCTATGGTCATTGTTAAAGAATTGCTGTTAATTCAGTTTGGACAGAATATTACTGTCAATAATATATATAAAAAATTATTTTGAACCATCATAATTTTTTCCTTGTTCTTCTTGGTCACTTACTGCTCTAAGTCCTGTCCTCAGGGTCCTGTAGCTTAGGCACCAGAAGTTTTCTATCTACAAGAACTCAAGTATTTTAAGTGGATCAGGTGACTTTGTACACTCAGTGGGTTGTTTGTGGTTTTTGTTTTGTTTGGTTGGGGTTTTTTTTAAGTTTTCACTTATCTAATGAAGTGAGTTACCTTTTTTATTATTATTCATTTTTAGCACTCTGCATTTATAAATGTACTAGAAAGCTAGCATAGAAAAACCTGCAAAAGCATATTAGGAATTTTAATTTTTGACTCTCTTGCTGGTTTTGCTTTCTGTTATCCTACTTAGTTTCTAATCTGTTGCAATATTTTACCTTTTACAGCATTATTATGTTCTTGCAAAAGGCTTTCAAAAACTCAGGTAATTTCAGTCCATCTGAAGATACACAGTAAGGCACAGTTTGAGGGAACCATAGTAGTAGAATACTACCTTGATAGTAGTTTTGACTGACTAGAACTGACAAAGATCTAACTCTTGATTACAACTGGAGTACTTGTAACTTCCAATCCCATTTAAAAGCTCTTCTCCCACTAAAATCTGCCAGAAATTAACATAGTGCAGAAGTAATATAAAGACTGAATGTGTAAGGGAAATATAGAATTAGTGTGGTGTTCTGAAACATTTCCTTTCCTTCCTTCTCTGTAAAACTTGCATTACAAACTCAACAAGCTCCCATTACAACTAATGGTAACTCCTCAGCAGTAATTACACTGCAAATTATGCTTCAAAACCATACCTTTTACAAAGCTAGGGTTATGAGATAGTCAAGTTGAAGGCTGATCTCCATTTTTTAATTAGAAACTAGAAACTTATCATGGTTTAAATCTTATATTCACTCACTCTGGTTATTCCACGTAAGGCATAGAACATGCGTTTATAAGAAAAAAAAAAAAAAAGAAACATCAGAACAATACAAATTACCTCAGATTGACAGTGATAAATACAACCCTTACGTGGCATTTGCAGAAAAGTACAAAAGGTTAACATTAGTCAAACATAAACCCAATACCTTGGTGTTTGTTTATTTTCAGGAGTCTTTTAGCTTCTAAAGAAAAACATATTATTAAAAGTCAGCAAGAAACCAGAACCTTTTTGGCATAAGCATAAGCCACATTTTAAAAGCTAAGAATATATTGAATATTCTATAATGAAAAAGAGACTTTCAACAGAAGGTAAAATGGGAGAAAAAGGAGCATTTAGGTGTTCAAGAAAGATATTTCAGAGTAACTGTAACTCAGCTGTCTAGAAATTATCAACAAACAAGGGAGGCTAGTCTTGAGCCTGCCTGCCTACCTCATTTAATATTTGCTAGTGGTCAGTCATAAAATACTAAAGGGCAAGATTATAAACATAGGCCAGAAATCCCCTTCACCTTTTGTTCTTCTCTAAAGCCCAAGAGACATGAATGGCAATACAAAGAGGAGAGTCAAAACTTGCAGCTTAAGATGAATTGTCCTTGGGCTCCCAGAAACTTCCATGTCAACATGTTCAGTTTAGAAAAGTAAGTCCCTGTTAAGAGATTGTAATTATTTCCAAGAAAATAGTTACCATTTGCTGCAGCCTCTCTGGAAAGGTGGCCAGATCCCCCCAGAACTCGCTCACTGCCAGCCAACCAGCCCACCTGCCCCTCTGGGAGGTGAAGAGCTGCTGGCAGCACCTATTGCCCACACCTGGGCTCAGGGCTCAGCCTCCTGGAGCAGAGCCAAGGCAGAGCACTGCCCCCCTGGGCAGGGCCAGGACCGTGCTGGACCCTTCCCCACAGATTCCTTACAAATAGGCTGGATCACCAGTTGAAATCTGGGTGGTTTGGGCCTGTTGCAAATGCAGTCTGCCTGGGGGAGAGAGGGTGCCCAGGGGAGCCTGTCCTGAGGAGACACGACTTTCCCAAGGTGGACAAATTTTTGCCATGATTTATTTACTGTGATATTTCATTCTGTTCTCAGTAACAGTTGTCAAACAAGTCCCATCAAAGTGAAGATAGTCCCATTACTGCCACTGACAGGCACAGGGCTACTGTAGGCCATGCCTGCTGGGCCCAAGCCTTTGTGGCAGGGTTAGGCTTCACTGCTATGACCCCAGGTAATGGTTTATACCACAGGAGTGCTGGCAACACACAAAGCGCACAAAACAGCACCCTGGCAGTACGCTGTGGCTACCAGTGCAGAAGCACCATCGCTACTGTGCAGCAAAGATGGGGTGTGTAAAGCAAATGCGTGCCCAGAATGAGCTGCACTGTGTGTTCTGTACGTACTTCCATACTGCCCTTCATGGTGTACTGAATTGCAAGCTCTGTACATGCACCCATGGCCAGCTCTTCTAGGAGCCCAGTGAGGCTGGCCAGGCTATGTACACGTGCATATATGGGCTCTGTACTCCCTTTCCCTGCTGGGGACACTCAGCTGGGGTGCTCTGAGCAGGTGAAAATCATTTCCTGCCCCTCCACTCCCCATCTCTTTCAGTTATAGGTAGAATTGTCTTTTATGGCTTGACAAGTTCTAGCAGTCTCAGTTCCTCTCTCTGACTGGCAAGGGCCAAATCAGGAGATCAGAAAATATAATTTGAGTTAAAAGCCCATAGTGGCTAGGGAAGAAGTTGGTCCTGCTCTTGCCTCATTTAGTTTCTAGTGGATATGAGATTCTGCTTTCCTTTTAATATTTTTCTGAACAGTATGAAATCATTTATTGTATTTATATTAAGTTGAGGTGATCCAGTTAATGAGAAACCTGTTTCACCTATTGAAAGGTTTCTTTTATAAGGAACTTGAACCTAGCAAGCAATGATCCATGATCCTAGGTAAGTATTTGGCTTGCCTAGAATTTTTTATTAGATGCATGATAAAATAATTACTAGGATTTTCAAATACCTGCTACATAGTGCTGAACTTTCTCCTGCAGTTTCTAGCTAGCGAGAACTAACATTCAAAATTAACATATCTGAAGAAGCAGGGTCTCCAGCAATGCAATGTTTGTCAACTACTATGCTACAGAGTGCCCACTGGTTAGGAGCCAAAATCTTTATGAAGCTTTTAACCTCCTGGATTTCTCACCTAAATGCAATAATGCATTGAGAAATAGAGCTTTTTTTGTTTGAAAATATGATCGGCTTGACATAGTAAAGCCCATACATATTCCAACAAGCTATTTTATTGTTTCCCCCTAACACTTCCATATTCTTACTGCTGCTTTATTGTAAAATATACTTTTCAGCACAAAAGCTATATGGAACCTTTCATAGTTACTTATACAGGATGGGTTGGCTGCATAGCTGCACACAAAAGCCTGCCAGCGTTGCAGAGATGTATGCAGTGCAGGTCAGGGTCAGGTCACAGAAACACTCTCCAAAAATCCAGGCCTCTGCAAATACTGCAGCCAGGGACTCCTGCATTTGGAGTACAAGATGCTACACTAGTATTGTAACCAAGCCTTAGCAATGCAGAAGTGTGAAGGTCTGTTTTATTCCCTGTCGCAGACTGAAAAGTGAAGTATCTTGTGGCACAACTCCCATTTTTCCTTGTACAAAGTTCATTTCAGACAATTTTTCTTTTCAAATGCAGGTAGACAGCAATTGTTTGCTAATATTTGCTAAGCAAATTCAGTGCAACACAGTGTAGGCTGCATCATGAATAAAAAAATAATACATCTGCTGACCAAGCTATCAAAGAAGCACAGATAAGACAATTTCTAGCATTTAAATCACTGTAAATTACTGTAAAAAATCAGAGTAAGAGTCTAAGCTATAAATTTTATTTTCTAAGGGAGTGAAATTTATGCAATAAGGGTATTTTTTCAGACCTCATAATAACCTTAGACACAGTACGCAACATGGACCAAGCTTTTAAGAGGAAAGTTATGAAACCTCTGCAAAATTCATGCACACAGAATCAGTATTTGGGTAGAGGGGGAAAAGATAAGCAGAATGGACTGTGTCAATTGATCAAATGGGATTCATATAGTTTAGGACTACCCATCACAAGCAAGGGTTTCAAAGGGAAAAATGAGAGCAGATGAGAAAAGATTTATTGTACTAGAGGACAGAGAAGGGAACAAAGAATTCAAATCTGTAGGAAACTTAGCCTGATTTTCATTCCTTAGAGGAGAACATATTCTGTTAAATCAAGCAGAAAAAGACATGTTGTCTTTTTGGATTTCTTGGACAACTCCCAGGTTACTTAATGGTAGGGTTGAAAAATGTGAACCTTGATCATATCAGTGGATCTTTTTGCCTTCAGAAAGCCCAAAATGCCACAAAACAATGGCAGATTTTTTAGCCTAGGCCTTTCCTGTAGGAGACAAGGGATTAACTTAAGTTACTTAGGACTCTAATTTTATCTTTTCTACTGCAACAAGAATCTACTAGTCTGAAGAAAAAGTTGACAAAAATCAAGTTTTTCCTGTGATCTCAGTTTTTAAAGATCTCAACCAGTGACATGGATTGTTTTAAAAATGTGGAAAAAAAAAAAAATTCTTCATTTTTTATCCTCTTCTTTTAAGCATCAGTTTCTGTTCTATTGAAGACATTCACACACATGTGGATGTGCAGAGTTTGGGTCAAATAAAAAAAAAAAGAAAACTATAGATCATTTTGCAGTTCTTTTTAAAACAGCAAGCAACCTCATATCAATTGCCATAAATATGCTGCCCAGAGAGAACAACCCTAGGGCAAGCTCATTTTGTAAAGCACCGGGGGAAGTTTACAAAATGTGATGGTTTTGAAGATAAGGCAATGTTTTTGTATACATTTGTTGCATTGTCTTGAATACATTTAGTAATTAGAATACATTTTTAATAGTATTTCCATAATCAGGTTTTGAATCAGACAAATCCAACCTAGCAACATAGGGAAGAATGTCTCTTTCCTAGTCTTGGGTTTACTTCAATATAGAACATTAGCAAGGTGAACACTCCAATTTGTATGAAACAAACGAACAAATACAAATGTTCCTATCTGTATAAGAATTCATAGGATGAAAGCCTTTGCTAGGGTCAATCAAGTGTACTGAAACTAAATTATAAATCAGCATCCAATACAGAGAAAGGTAAGTATTGAGAAGTCAGAAAGAAAAGGAGTTCTGAGGAAACCTGAAGCAATATGCATCACTTACATAATGTTAGTATCTCATGGTTTTGCTTCCTCTTACTGCGATCTTTTACTATTCTCACATGATGATCAGCAAGAGCCTTCCATATGAAGGTTCATAACTGCTGTCTTCAGAGTTCTGCCTTTATTTATCTCCATAGTATAGCTTAAATTGAAATTGCTATAGCAATTATAACAATTCAAGTTCATGCCTTAAGTAGGGATCAGGAGAAGCTACTGCAGCGAATAATCTGGATAGATGCATTCTCTGGCATATACACTGCTAAGAGCTGTTGATGCACAGCGAATTCTCCGCTTTAAGGAGCTGTTGATTGAGTCATGACCTCTCTTCAATAAAATCCTTGCCTTGTCTATATGTGTGCAGCCTTAGCTGATGCAATACTTTTGTTTTAGGGCCTTACATATTTTCATAATAGGGGAAATAGAGACCAGAAAAATGAGGAATTTATGAAACCTGATTTAAGGCCTTCTTTCTAGACTTATGTAGAAAAAAGGCTAGCTGTAGAACTATTTAATGCTCCCAAGTTTACTTCCCTGTAGTGAATAATTTGTATGGAATACTAGTTCTTTCCACTAAGTTCCAATATAAAGGACACTAGCAGAGAAACTTTATGAATACCCCTGAAAGTACCCCAGAACTGGATGTTGTTCTTGGTGCAGATACTTTGATCTGTATTCAAGTATTTTGACATTTGCCTGTTCTGTTAACTCTGCAGTGTAGTAAAGCAGCTGGCTTGGGAGATGGCAGTAGTTAATCAGCCACAGTGTCACAGGACATTGACTGAGCTACAAATCCACATACATACAGTACTTGCTAACTCCAGCAATCCCGGCTGCCTGGCTAGGCTGAACTAGTTCAGGTAGGACTTATCTACACTGACACAAATGCAACTATGTAAAGTGGGCTCAATCCCTAAGTTGTATTTTACGTCCTTGGCTAGGCCCTAGCATGAGGGATCCAAAGCCCAATTAGCATAGTGAATTCCTGTTGGTTTTGTAGTTAAAATCACTTTCCTTTTGTCAACTGAATAGCTATCATAATAAGCCAAGTTCTGGTGCTGATTGTCTTTATAAAGCAAATACACTGCAGATGGAGAGCTGGCAATCTATTTGACTACAATAAGACAAGAGAATCATGGTGCACCTGAATAATACAGATAAAGGTCAGGAAATACAATTAGCATGATAATGTTTTTGCATCAAAAGGATTATGCTATGCATAGAGGCCACCACTGAACTACAGCTTTTGTAAATACACAGGGAAATCAGTGTGATCCAGTTAGGGAATTAAAAATCCCTCCCATGAGCAATAACAAGTTAAAATTTTGCCAGATCATTGTTTCTGCTCACTATCTCCATTCCAAATCTCTCATATTCTTACACCTTTCTTCCTCAACTTCAACATCTTCATCTAACCAAGTATCTAATATCGACTGCCCTACTGGATTTCTTGTCCTGAGCAACTCTCCTTTGACTTCATCTCCACCACTGTATCCAAGAACATTTTGTGTAATGTCTCATCTTGCTTCATTTCACCAAGGTAATCCACAGGCCAACAATATTCTCAATATGGTGGGTAACCTGTTTCTACCTACAAAATGTCATTTCTTTTTGTGTACTTGTTTATCTTCATTCATTTATTTGTCTGAAATGGTTGATCACTTCAAAGACCTACATTAGTGTGCCAGTTTCTAATGCACCTCCCCTTGCAGTATCGTTTCTTCCTTGTAACCATCCCTCTTCTCTCCTATATGTGTTAACAGTTCTGCCCTTAAATGATGTATCATCACATCAATCTCTTTTTATCTTTTAATCCAAAATCTTCTTCACTGCAACTAGATTCACATCTGTTACTATGATGGAAGGAGTTATTTCCATCTCTTGGTAGTAATGTGTAGAAGCACATAAGACTAAGCATCGCTTCCTTTCACCCATTATTGTGGGCAAGAAGTACAATAAAATTATCTCACAGGTTTACAGCTCAGATATTATAATTGCTTTTACTTTTCCCTCCTATATCCTGGCTCTCAGTTAACACTGTTAAACATCAATGCCTGGGTCTTTCAAATATTGTCAAGACATGACTGGCCATATAAAGGATATTCTGTATTCATCATCTAGTTTATTAGTAATTCTTCTACCATTTCCTTTAGCTTTATTTCACCATGTGGAAATCCTGAATTGGGTTCCAGTATTTTGTGCCACAATCCAGACAGAGCTGGTCGGAAACTGAAAGGAAAGAATCAAATATTTGGCTCCAAATCTTTTAATAGACAGTTTCTACTGAGAAAACATGTAGAAAATAGATTAATAGCAATTACATTTAACTACTACAAGCTTCAATTCTGAGAAAGAATGGCAAACAGGGTGGAGAGTTGTAATTCAGACAATGCTTGCTTCATGTCTCAAGGTCTTAATTTTTCCTAAAACATTTTAGGTTTAAAATGTCACAGCCTAGAGCACTTTAGAAAAATAGTTACGGAACCAGAAGTAACACCAAAGCATTGATTTATGCGACAGTTGACAAGAAAACTTAGAAGCAAATTTTTTATTATGCTCTGTTCCCAACCTTGACAATGTCATCCTATTAAGAGCTTACATAAAATTATTTCAAAAATAGAGTCCTTCCTAACATCCAAGCTGGTCAGCCTCGCTCACTAAAGGACATGAGATATATTGTTCCTATTTCACTTATGCTCAGGTAAGATGTTCAAATAAACAAGACTGAAATGTTCAACAACAATCCTAAATTTAACTTAAAGAGACTTTGTGTGAACTGTCAATATAGAGATCATCTTTTTGTATGTGTGTACGATAAGAAGAACAAATTATGCCCTAAGAGGTGTTATCTTTCTATTTTTTACATAATGTATTCGGCACTGGGGAAAAAAACACCACCTGGGGAAAAAAGATAAAATGTTTAATGAAAAAAATCCTGACAGTCTTTTCATCCAACTTAGTTTTACCTATGGTGTTATTATAGGAAATGCTTGCTTCACTAAAGTAGTGACAGACTACCTTAGCATAGCCTAAAGAAAAAGACAAAAAAAAGTAAAGAGAATACTTATGACTTTTAAACAGGGTATTCACATTGTCATCTGGCACTTCTGGCCTCTATGCAAGAAATCTTCCCAATATTCACAAATACTGAAATATTTCAGGATATGTCACCTTAAAAAATAAAGGACTTGGACTAATGGTACGTCTGGTTCAACATCATGGCTCTAGCAGTGATCAGTACAGGCAATGTTGCAAGGAAACACCTTAGAAGCAAGCAATGTGAAATTTTATTCCCCAAGTCTGTCATACAGTTTAATGTAAGCCCTTCCACAAGGAGTGTAGTTCTTTGTTTTAATTGAGTCTTGCAACTCCAAACAATCTTGTGCTGTAATTCAGGGTGTTTTCACTATCGTGTCAGCTGCATTTTGCTCTCACCAATCCATTAGTCAAAGCTGGGACCAGTTGTACCAAACACTAAACAAAATGTTACAAGTGTACTGTTCCTACCCCAGAAAGCTTACAGTCTAAGTAGACTCACATGGATAACCTCATTAACTCAATTACACTTGTTCACTTCCCCCTTCTTTTCACTGCTTTTGTTTTTGCACCACAGTGCAATGAAGAGGCCTTTGACAAACAATTGTCAGTAGCCTTCCAGAAATTAAACTTCAGAATGATTCTTGATGTGAAAAGGATTGTCATCCTGGCTTAGTGAAATTAAACAGGCATTTCTTGTGTACAGCACCACACAGGCATATGTAAAGGTGGGAAAGGAAAGAGTATTAAATCTGTCAGCACTTTGAAAGGAAAGTGCAATAAGCTACATAAAGGCTCAGGACAGTGCAGAGCATACTTGTCATTGACATGGGATGAATGTAACATGAAAAGCTCAATCATAATGTAGTGTTTTAAGGAAGCGAAGAAAATTAATGGAAAAATTTGTGAAGGAAAACTCAAGACAGATGGAAAATCCATCTTTTCTGTAATACATCATAAGGGAACATTGCCTTGAACTCTCTGGTTCCTGGGTGGATGAACTGTGGGCTTTGACATTAGCCTCATGTTT
>VYZX01021611.1:0-17707 GCA_013401335.1 Brachypteracias leptosomus
CAGTGCTCCAGGTGAGGTCTCTTCCTGCCAGAAGAACCACGTGCTCTGTCTTGGAGCTCCTGAACAGAGCCAGACCCCACTAGGTCTTGGGTTGGCAGCACATGGGGCAGTGCTGGGCTGTTTGAAAGCTTTTGTGTTAATTTTTCTCTCACAGGAAGGGTGAATTCCTGTTGTCCCCATGCTGGGGACAACACAGTCTCTCTTCTCCAGCTCCTCTGCTCCTTCCTATTTGCTCTGGTGGCTTCATATTCCAAGGGATTAATGTGTGTCCCCAAAGTGCCACTCTGCAGAGCTGAGCCTTCACCAAAGCCTTGTCCTTTTGCTTCCCTTTCCATGTGGCAGAGAGGAAAGACTTAGGAAAGAAGAGGAAGAGGAGAAGAGGAAGAAGTTACAGGCTGCAGAGACCAAGGCCAGGAAGATGGAGGCTTTCCTGAAGGAGAAGGAGAAGGAAGTTCTCCAGCTGCAGGTGAGAGCAGCTGGTGCCCCCCAGGGGAATGCCACCAGCAGTCCCTGTGGGGGATTTGCTGGCAGCCCGTGGGAGTGATGTGGAAGCTGCGGGCTTGTTTTCCAGAGATTTTGATGTTGGTGGTTGGCAACACGAGCACCAGCTCCTTCCAGGAGTGTTGACAGGCTGTGGATGGGAGAGAGGTTGAGCCAGAGCTCTGGAGATGGGGTGGGATAATCCTGAGGGAAGGAAGAAACATTTTGTCCTTCTGAAGGTCTCAGTGATGCTGGTGGCATCTCAGAGCTCTGCAGGCACCAGCAGCTCCTGCACTGCCCACAGTGACTCCTCTCACCCTCACTTCTCATGGTGAGGGTGACAGACACTGGCCCAGGCTGCCCAGGGAGGTTGTGGAGTCTCCTTCTCTGGAGACATTCCAAACCCACCTGGACGTGTTCCTGTGTGACCTGCTCTAGGTGACCCTGCTCTGGCAGGGGGGTTGGACTAGATGATCTTTCGAGGTCCCTTCCAACCCCTGACATTGATTCTGTGACCCACTGGTATCTGCTCTTTGTCCTCTTGCAGGAGGAAGCCAAAACCTTCATCACCCCTGAGAACCTGGAGGCGCGGATCGAGGAGTGTCTGGACAACCCCCGCAACTACAACTTCGCCATCGACCGCGACGGGCGCGTGGTCAAACGGACTGTGCTGTCCTAGCAGCCCAGGATGAGGGCTGCTGGCCTGGTTCTTCTCCAGAGGCTCCTCTTACAAGCCCTTTTTTTTCACTTTTAATGTATAAATCGCCCACAGAACTGGTGGGGAACTCGTGTGGGTCTGGCTGTGGTTCTTCGGAAGGGTTAACGCCTGCGGGAAGAAGGGTGAGGGAGAAACAAGTGGCAGTGAAGCTGCTGGTGGAGCTGCTGGTGTTCCTGTTGCTCCGACTCCCTGTGATTCCACCTCCCACGTGTGCAGATTGATCCTTTCTCACCATGTGTGGAGTGTGGGAAGAGCAGGAATGATCCTGAGGCAGATCCTGGCTCTCAGCTCCTGCTGTAACTCTGGTGCTGTTCACATATCGACCCCTCTGGGTGCTTCTGGAGGAAAAGGGGGTCCGAGTGGTCTGTAGGAAGTACTGACCCCCCACTTTTTGTTGTTGGGGGAAGGAATTCATTGTTCCTCTGGTTTCTGCTGTGGTGGAGGGACCTGTGGCTCCTGTTCTCACTTCAAACCCACCTTTGCACATCTCAAGCTGTGGCTAAATGAGAAAATGTGCAGGGTGTGTCTGAATGGTCCTGGCTTTTGTGTCTCCTTTTCTCTCTCCCCACTTTGGCCTCATTTTACTCATCTTAGGGGTTGGGTTTTAATTGCTGTGGGTCCTCTGGTGGCTCTGGCTCATTGTGGTCCTGCAGACTGAGCCACACTTGGCTTGACCCCAAAACCATTGGGCTGGCCACTAGATGAATGACAGATACTCTCTATGAACCCCTCCCTCAGATAAAACACCAGCTGTAAGGACCCACCTTAAATCCTTCCTTTTTATCCTAAAAATGGCCCTTTCCCTCCCCACTCTGCACCTAAACCAGCACAAAAAACCCAAGACATTTTTGTTGTTTTCCTGTACAAGTTTTATTTCTAATTAAGATCATCACTCAGGGCTGAGTCTCAGACCTTGGCTGGGCCCTTCCCAGCCTGACGTGGGGCTGGTGGAGAAGGGATCCAGCAGGTTCTTGTCTCAGGTGCTCTATGCAATCAGCAGTTCTTGGTCGCAGGAGGAGTCCATGGTACAACTGTCTGTGAGGAGAGACAGGAGAGCTCCACGTGAACCCAACTGTGTGGACCAACCTTTGGAGACCCCTTCCCAGTGGTGGATTGTAAGAACATCATGTTCCCTTCGTGCCCTGGAGCTCCCGGGGATTTGTATCAGGATCTCAGGTAGCATCTATCTTGGGGGTTTTTGGAAGAGTTGGGGGACTCCTGCTGCTTGCTCAGAATTTGATTGCTGTCATAAAATGATTTGGATTGGAAGGGACCTTCCAAGGTCATCTAGTCCAGCCCCCCTGCAGGCAGCGGGGACATCTCTACCTAGATCAGGTTGCTCAGAGCCCCATCAAGCCTGACCTTGAATGTCTCCAGGGATGGGGCCTCCACCACCTCTCTGGGCAACCTGTGCCAATGTTCCACCACCCTCAAAGTGAAGAATTTCTAATGTCTAATCTAAAAACCATTGCCCCATGTCCTATCACTCCATGCCTTGTAAGCAATCCCTCCCCAGCTTTCTTCTAGACCCCCCTTGTCTCCTTTTCCCCCTTCCCCAAACCCCTCTTGCTCTGATATCTCCTTCCCTGGGTTCAGATTGAGCCTCCCCTGGGTTTGGGTGGCTCTGGCTGGTGGGGAGATGATAGATAGGACAAATACGACCCCATGAGCAACATCCCCTCTCCCTCTTAGATACCACAACCCCTTTGTGTGTGTGAGGAACCCCCAGTGAGGAGGTCCAGGGTGGCCGTGGTGCCCTCACCGCTGCCGCAGCAGATGCCGGGGGCGGCGCAGGTCCCACCACCGCAGGGTTTGTGCCCCGACTCGCAGGGTGTGGGCAGGAAGTTCTCCTCCTGGCACCGCAGGGTCTCCGAGGTGCCCAGGTAGCAGCCCAGCTCCTCTCCACAGCAGATGTTGGGGCCGAAGCAGTGGCCTTTGTTCCTGGGGCCACAGGGCAGGCACTGCTCGGGGAGAGGGGAGAGAAAGGTTGTTTGGGAAAGCATCTGGGGTCAGGTGGAGCTGTTCCCCTGGTCCTTTTTCTTACCAGCCTCTTAGAATCATAGAATCGTTTAGGTTGGAAGAGATCTTTGAGATCATCAAGTCCAACCATTAACCCAGCACTGCCAGGGCACCACTAAACCGTGTCCCTCAGCACCACATCTCCACAGCTTGGAAACCCCTCCAGGGATGGGGACTCCACCACTGCCCTGCCCAGCCTGGCACAGCCCTTCACAGCCCTTGCAGGTAAGGAATTGTTCCTCGTGTCCAACCTCAACCTTCCCTGGTGCAACTTGAGGCTGTTTCCTCTTGTCCTGTCACTTGTTCCTTGGGAGAAGAGCCCGACCCCACCTGGCTCCAACCTCCTGTCAGGGAGTTGTGCAGAGCCAGAAGGTCTCCCCTGAGCCTCCTTTCTCCAGTCTCAACCCCCCCAGCTCCCTCAGCTGCTCCTCACCACACTCCTGCTCTACACCCTTCCCCAGCTCTGTTGCTCTTCTCTGGCCACTCTCCAGCCCCTCAAAGTCCTGGGAGTGAAGGCCCCAAAACTGACCCCAGGATTTGAGGGGTGACCTCCCCAGTGCCCAGTCCAGGGGAACAGTCCCTGCCCTGCTCCTGCTGCCCACACCAGTGCTGACACAAGCCAGGATGCTGGTGGCCTTCTTGGCCACCTGGGCACACTCTGGCTCATCTTCAGCTGGTTGTTGACCAACACCCCCAGGTCCTTTTCCACCAGGCACTTTCCAGCCACTCTTCCCCAGCCTGGAGCCTTCAGGGGCTGGTTGTGACCCAAGTGCAGAGCCCCTCACTTGGCCTTGTTGAACCTCATCCCCAACCCAACCCCCTATCCAGGAGCACCTGGAGTGGGAAACACCATCTTGGTCCTTTCCACCCATCTCCACCTGCTCTTTGGGGGATGCTCAATGCTGGCCTTGTCCCACCTTGGGATAGTGGTGCCACCAAGCCCTGGAAAGCTTGGGAGAAGGGAAGAAGGGGGTAAGGAGAACATACCTTCCTGATGTCCATGTCCAGCACAGCCCGTTTGCCCCCGATGGGGCAGTTCTGGATGTAGCAAGCAGAGGAGAGTGCCAGGAGCCCCAGGAAGCAGATGGTGAGCACCTTGCAGGACATGGCTGCAGCTCCAGGAGGCTTTTCTGCTCCTCACCCCAGCGAGTGGTCACGTATATATAGCAGCAGCTCCTGCTTACACATTCCAGCTCTGGCGTCACCCAGTTTCTCTTAAGAACCAGAAGACATTGCTCTCCACACCGAGGGCTCTGCTAATAGCTGGAGGTCGAGGACGTGAGGTCAAGGCCAAGGTGTTGGTTTTTCTCCTCGGTGATGACTCCAACCCTGGCGGGGGGAAACGTGCGGAGGCTGCGGATGCTGCTTGAGGATCAGGTCCCTTCTCTGCCAAGCTGTGGTTTGTCACTCCATGTCCCAGTCAGGACCTCTCTGGCATGGGTTGGGATGAGGGATGGTGGCTCACCAGAGCCTGGTGGGACTTGTCCTCCCAGGAGTGGGGTGAGCAGGGGCTTTGGGCATCTCTTGGCTTCAAATCTCTTCTGGTGGGGGAAGCCAAACCCAGACCTTTTACAGGGACTCTTCACAAAGGTCTGTAGGGATAGGACAAGGGGTAATGGGCTCAAACTGGAAGAGGGGAGCTTTAGATTAGAAATTGGGAAGAAGTTCTTCACTCTGAGGGTGGTGAGACGCTGGCACAGGTTGTGGATGCTCCATCCCTGGAGGTGTTCAAGGCCAGGTTGGAAGGGGCCTTGAGCAACCTGGTCTAGTGGGAGGTGTCCCTGCCATGGCAGGAGGGTTGGAACTAGATGATCTTTGAGGTCCCTTCCAACCCAACCCATTCTATGATTCTATATCCTCCTCCAGGAGTACCTGGGGTGGGAAATCAGAATCATTTAGGTTGGAAAAGACCTGTAGGATCATCAAGGTGCCATGTTGGTCCTTTCCACCCGTCTCTGCCTGGCCTTTGGGGTGGCTGCACTTGTCCCTCTCTGGGATGGTGGTGACACAGGGTCCATCCCCAGCTGCTTTCACCTCATGGCACCAAAGCAGCCTGAGAACACCAAAGCAGCCTGAGAACACCAAACTTCTTGGCAGAAGCCTGAAACCCCAAATTTCCCCGTTGCTTCTTCCCTGGACCATGTCATCAGCAAGCACAGGACCCCTTTGGAGATGGGATGGGACCAAAGGCTGATGCAATCAGGCAGGGTCCAGCTCACCCCAACCTCTTGCCTTCATTACTGCAATTAAGAGCTTCCTGCCTTGAATAATTTCCTCTGCTGAGGACAGACCCTGACATCTCTCAAGACCATTGTCCTGGTCTCTCCAGCTCCTGCTTAATTGGGAATTAGGCAGCCAGGAGCCCCAGAGCTGTGACCTCTTCCAGTCCCCTCTGCCTTGCTTCCAAATCTGCCACTTAGTGTGGCCAAGGTGGCTGGTGGCCAGAGCTTCATCATCCACCCAGGGTCAAGGAGTCCAGGTCCTTGGGGACAAGCTGGGTGATGGTGTCCATGGTAATGGGTTGGAAACAGGGCTCAGTGTCTGCCCCGTGACATCCCAGCAGCTTGGGGAGGGGGGGAAACATTGTTCTGAGCTTCTGTGGTCAGTTTGGGGGTGTCTGGACCCTCTTGGGCAGGGTTGGGATGTGGAGGGGGAAGATCTCCAGCCTGGAGCTCCTACAGCTGGTTTTGGGGTGCTTGGACCCCCTTGGGCAGGGTTGGGATGTGGAGGGGGAAGATCTCCAGCCTGGAGCTCCTACAGCTGGTTTTGGGGTGCTTGGACCCCCTTGGGCAGGGTTGGGATGTGGAGGGGGAAGATCTCCAGCCTGGAGCTCCTACAGCTGGTTTTGGGGTGCTTGGACCCCCTTGGGCAGGGTTGGGATGAATCTCAGGGAGATAAATGTGGAAAAAAACCCCAATTATCATCTCCTGGTGCTCTTAGGGACCTTGACACCCCCATGCTGAGGCTCTTGTTAGTGTGGAGCATCAACCCTGCTCAGTGACACATCACCGATGCTGCAGGAGATGTTTGGGTTCACATCCTGCACCCTGGGCCAGGCTGAGTGCCAGGGGTGGGCTTAACAACCCCCATCTCTTCATCCCATGGGGTGGTGTCACCCATCTATGCTGGTGTTGCCCCTTCCTCAAAGATTTGGGGGTAATTTCAGGTCCCCCACCTCCCCAGGGCTGGGATAAGATGCTCGTTGTGGGGTCCAGGTGCTGGGTTAACCCTGCACCCCCTTGGAGGTGTGAGATGTGGGCAGGATGAGTCCTGCTGGTGTGGAGAAGCTCCACCTCTCCAAGGTGCCACCTCCCTCCTGGGGACCTTATAAAGGACGAGCTGTCCCTTGTGCCACGGCCAGAGCCCAGCCTGGAGCAAGGACCTCACCAGGGTAAGAGACCTGGGGTGGGAAGAGGGGTTGGGGTATCGGGGTCCCAGATTTGGGGGATGATGGTGGAATAACTATGGGGCTGATCCTGCTGGAGGGGACCAGTTTGGGGAGTGATGGGAGGGAAAGACCAGCCTGAAGCTGGGAACTCAAATCTTTCTACTCTTGGGGTTTCTTAGGGGGTTTTTCCTTATTTTTCATCATTTTTAGTAGATGTAGCTTGAAGCCACCTGTTGTGCCAGCTCCTGAAGGCAACGGGAGCCCTGAATCTGCCCCAAAGAGGGGTCGTGGATAAGAGGTAACGTGATGGTGGCACATCCCTGCTCTCCCCAGTCTCCCGGGGCTGAGGGTGTTGGGAGAGCCAGCACCCATGGGTGCTGCTGGTGCTCCTGGGACCAGATCCCAAAGCCCAAGTTCTGCCTGGGCTTCTTTCCCTTAGCACTGTAGGGACGGGGCCAAATCCTGCACCCAACCCAGTGAAGTTCTTGCGGGTGGGACCCAAACCACACAATGCTGGGTGAGAATCTGGGGAGGGATGGACAAAGACCCTCCAACCCCCCCACCCCACCATCCCCAAGCCCCAGATGGATCCCCTGGAACCCCTTTTCCCCATCATCCTAGATGAAGCCACCACAGTGCACAAGGACTTTTATTGGGTCTCATATTTACAAGGCTGGGGTGGGGGGTTCGGTGGGGTTGGGGAGCTCAGAGGAGGGGGTGCTTGCCCTGCTGCTGCTGCTGCTGCTGCCGGTTGGCCAAGTGCATCAGCTTGAGGAGCAGATCTCCAGCAGAGCCGTCCAGCACCGTCAGGTTCTTCTCTGCTGCCTCCTGAGCCCCGTCGCTGCCCTCGTCCAGGCACCCGGCGTCCATCGCACACGTTTCTTCAGAGCAGAACATCAGGATGGGTTATTGAGGACCACGAGTGGTTGGTTTTCAGGTGGGGAAGGGGTTGGTGGCAGCTGTGGGGGTGTCTACACAGCTCCTGAGCTTTGTCCCTCCCTGGGCTTTTACTGGTACATCAAGAGGCTGTGTGTGCCTGGTTGGGAAATAGCTTGTGGGGGAGGCTTGGGAAGGAGATCCAAGCCCAGTCCTTATCATAGAATGGTTTGGGTTGGAAGGGATCTCCAAGATCATCTAGTTCCAATCCCCCTGCCATGGCAGGGACACCTCCCACCAGACCAGGTTGCTCAGTCGTAGAATCATGGCATGGTTTGGGTTGGAAGAGACTCTTAAAGGTCATGTAGTCCAAGCCCCCTGCACTGAGCAGGGACATCTGCAACTATCTCAGGTTGCTCAGAGCCCCAAACAACCTCCCCTGCAATGGTGCCAGGGATGGGGCAGCCACCACCTCTCTGGGCAACCTGGCACAGGCTCTCACCACCCTCAGCTGCAAAAATTTCTTCCTTCTCTCTAGTCTAAATCTGACTATCCCAAAATAGAGACACCACCACTGCTGCCCTGTGCCTCAGTTTCCCCATCATAAGGTGAAGCCTCACTGGAGACCACCCCCACGCCATCAGAGAATCATCAGGGTTGGAAGGGACCTTAGAGATCATCTAGTTCCAACCCCCCTGCCATGGGCAGGGACACCTCCCACTACAGCAGTTGCTCACAGCCCCAGCCAGCCTGGCCTTCAACATCTCCAGGGATGGGGCTTCCAGCACCTCTCTGGGCAACCTGTGCCAGTGTCTCCCCACCCTCCTGGGCAAGAACTTCTTCCTAACCTCTCATCTGAATCCACCCACCTCTAGTTTGGATCCATCACAACTTCCCCATGCTTCCAAGACCCCTCCAGACTTTCCAGCCCCCCTCCCCTCCGTAGCCCCACCTCCCCTGAGCTCACCGGGGGTGCAGCAGATGCCGGGGGAGGCGCAGCGGCCGCCGGAGCCGCAGGGCTGCCCCCCAGCCTGGCAGGGGGAGGGCAGGTAGTCTTCCTCGGCGCAGCGCCGCGTCTCCGCCGTGCCCAGGTAGCAGCCCAGCTCCGTGCCACAGCAGATGCCAGGGCCGAAGCAGTTCCCTCTGTTCCCAGGGCCACAGGGCATGCACTGGAAGAAGGGGGGGTTGAAGGAGCTGCTTGAATCCCCCCTCCTAAAATTGGGCGTACACCCCCTTGTATCTAAAATAAGTCCTTCTGCTCTGGTTTTGGAGCTCTTGGAGGTGGTGGTTCTTGGAGGGTGACCCCTGTATCCTCCAAACCAGCAGGAGCCCCCATCAACACCAGTGTGGCCTCATGCTGTGGTGCTGGCCCCATTTTGGGGTCCCCCCCAGCCCTCACCCCATGGAGATGTCCTGTCCCCCTGCTCCAGCAAGGACGGGGACAAGCCCAATCCCCTCCTTGAGCTGACAACATCACTTTGGTGATGCTCCTTCCTCTGCCACCACGTGTCCCTGGGCATGTCCCCCAGCCCTCCCCAAAAACAGGGTGCCCAGCACTGCTGGGGGGAGCAGGGCACAGCCAAGGGTGCCCTCTGCACCCATATCCCCCCCCCAAACCCCTTCCCACCCCCTACCTGCCGCAGGGCTGTGTCTGCCAGGGCCCTCTTGCCACCCCGGGGGCAGTTCTGGATGTAGCAGGCGGAGGACAAGGCGAGGAGGCAGAGGAAGGAGAGGGGCAGTGAAGGCTCTGCCATGGTGGAAGGTGCCCGCAGCCGTGCCAGGGGAAGCCACCAGCCCTGCTCCAAGCTCTGTGCCTGGCCCCGTGCTGAGCCAGCCCCTATTTATGCTGCTCTCACCCCTTCCCAGGGGAGGAGGAGGAGGAGGAGGAGGAGGAAGAAGAGGGCTGGGTTGTTTTCTTGTTGGGTTGGGTTTTATATATGTTGGGTTTTTTTCTCCCTTCTGTCTATTTTTTTTCCCCCAAATCGCATCCAAGTGAATCTGTAATGGGGGTGATTCAGTGCAGGGTGGAAGCAGCAGTGCCCGGGGCTGGTGAAGCCCCCAAACCTGAGCCCCGAGGGACATGGGACACCCCCAGTTCTGGGGAAGGGTGCTGGGTGGGGAGGGTGCTCAGCCAGAAGGTGCTGGTAGGGGAGGGAGGCTGGTTTGGAGGGAGAGGCTCGTTCAGAAGATGCTGCTCTGGGTGGGATGATGGTTTGGAGGATGCTGGTTGGGAGGGTGCTGGTTTGGGAGATGCTGGTTTGGAGGACGCAGGTTTGGAGGGTGCTAGTTGGGAGGGTGCTGGTTTGGAGGATGCTGGTTTGGGAGGGATGCTGTTTTGGGAGATGCTGGTTTGGGAGGGATGCTGGTTTGGAGGATGAAGGTTTAAATGATGCTGGTTTGAAGGATGAAGGTTTAAATGATGCTGGTTTGGAGGATACTGGTTTGAGAGATGCTGGTTTGGTAGGGATGTGGGTTTGGAGGATGCAGGTTTGGAGGATGCTGTTTGGAGGATGAAGGTTTAAATGATGCTGGTTTGAAGGATGCTAGTTGGGAGGATGCTGGTTTGGGAGATGCTGGTTTGGAGGATACTGGTTTGGTAGGGATGTGGGTTTGGAGGATGCAGGTTTGGAGGATGCTGTTTGGGAGGATGCTGGTTTGGAGGGATGACGGTTTGGAGGATACTGGTTGGGAGATGCTGGTTTGGAAAGGATGCTGGTTTGGAAGGGATGCAGGTTCGGAGGATGCTGGTTGGGAGATGCTGGTTTGGGAGGGATGCTGGTTGGGAGGATGCTTGTTGAGAGGATGCTGGTTTGGAGGATGCTGGCTTGGGAGATGCTGGTTTGGAGGATGCTGATTTAGAGGGTGCTGGTTTGGGAGATGCTGGTTTGGGAGATACTGGCTCAGTGGGGCTGCTCAATTCAGAAGGTGCTGGTTTGGGAGAGGTTGTTGGTTTGGAGGATGCTGTTTGGGAATGGATGATTTTTGGGAGTGATGCAGGTTTAGGGACAGATGCTCATGCAGATGCTGGTCTGCGTGGGAAGCAGGATTGGGAGAGGTGCTGGGTTGAGATGCGTGTTTGGGGAGGGATGCTGCTTTGGGAGGTGCTTATTTGGGAGATGCTGGCTGGGGAGGGACGTCAGGCTGGGGAGAGATGTTCATTCTCTTGTGCTGGTTTGGGGAGGGATGTTGGTTTGGAGAATCCTGGTTTGGGAAGGATGTGGGTTTGGGGACATTCAGAAGATGCTGCTCTGGGTGGGATACAGGTTTGGGGAGGGATGTTCATTCAGAAGGTGCTGGTACAGAGAGGGTTGTTGGTTTGGAGGATGCTGGTTTCAGGGGGATGCTGGTCTGGGAGGGATGCTGGAGGGATCCAATGGGGTGAGGGCTGGAGACAGCTCTGGGGTGCACACAGACACCCCTAAAGCCAGGAGCTCGGCTGCAGTGTTGGACCACAGAGCACTGGGGTGGAGAGCAGGACCCTGCCACAACCCAGGTCCAAAGGGACCCACCACTGCTCACCCTCCTCTTCCACCTCTGGTTCTCCCAGAAACAAGAAGGCAGCCAAACCAGTGGCAGAGGGAGTGAGAAAATGGAAAAAAAAAGCCCCTTTGGTGCTGGCATTGACCCATCTTTTGGCACCCAGCAGGTCCCACCTGTGCTGAGACCCAAGATGCTCATGAAGGGCTGTCAGAGAGATCAGTATGGGGCAAATGGCAGCGATTTCCCCCCATCTCCCCACTCCGTCCAGCCCCGAATAGTCCTGCTGGTCCCAGATCTCCTCTCCAGCATCTCAGCAACATGAATCCAATACACAGAGAGGAACCAGGTGCCTAAGGAGCATCCACTGCCCCCCCCTCAGAGCACTGGGGCTGGCTCACGGTGGTTTGGGGGTGCTGGGAGGGGTGGGGTGAGCAGCAGAGGGGTTACTGTCAGCTGTGGGCATCCTCAGGCTCAGCCTGGGTTGGAGTTGGGGGGTGGTGGTGGGGAAGGGGCTGCTGCTCTGCTCAAGCACCCCCAAGGAGCCCACGCTCCAAATGGGATCCACCCTGGGAAACTCAAAGTGCTTTGAAAAGCCAAGTGAGCCCCACGCTCTGCTCTGCAGGCACCAGTGAGGGCTGGTGGAGGAGGATGAAGCCCAGAGCATCACTTCACTGCCCAGGGGAAACTGAGGCACGCAGGGAAAAGCTGTTTTGGGGCAGTTCTGGGGGTCCCAGTCTCCTCCCATCTCTTGCCTTGGGAGTTTTGGAGGGATGCACCCTAAAAGTGGAGGGTTCAGTTCTGGGGGTCCCAGTCTTCTCCCATCTCTTGCCTTGTGAGTTTTGGAGGGATGCACCCTAAAAGTGGAGGGTTCAGTTCCGGGGGTCCCAGTCTCCTCCCATCTCTTGCTCTGTGAGTTTTGGAGGGATGCACCCCAAAAATAGAGGGTTCCATTTTGGGGGGAGCTTCTTGATGTGTAAAACGAGGCTGAGTCACTCCCCAAGAGGGGTGAAGGAACCCGCAGCCCCTGACTCAGGTCTCCCTGGGAGGGTTCCAGCAAGTTCTCAAATCTTTGTGATGCTGAATCACCCACGTGGGGCAACTTTAATGACCAACCTCATTAGCACCGGCCACGTCTCCCCATCCAAACCCATCCCTTCACAGCAGGAGCCAAACCCCAGGGCTGAGGCAGCACGTAAAAACCCTTGGCTGGGGAAAAAAATAAAAAACCCCAAACTTTTCTTTAAAAGAAACCCAAATGTCAGCTCTAAATTGGGTGTGGGACGCTCGTGCTCCGTCTCTTCATTACTGTATCGTAAAGTGACATTAGCTGGGAACGAGCTGCATTCAAATGACTCTGTGTCTGGAATGATAACGGGGGAATATGAGATTAAAAAATGTAATTATGCTCTTTAAAGTCAAGGGAGGTTAATAAAATGTTTTGCCAAGTTGCAGAGGCTCCGGCAGCCGCCACACGGAATCACTTACGGGAATCAAGGGGAAGGGGGAGGTGGGAAGGGGGGAGGCAAAAAATGTGTAGAAAATATTAAAATAAAAGGGGTTTGGGGGATGGAAATATTGGGGCCACCTGGGGTGAGTGAGTTCAGGGTGATGGAGCTTCATAGGGATGGGTAGAGCCAACTGGGGGCATCCTTGCTGGGTGGTGATGCTTCTGGTCCCCAGGGTGATGCTGGGACCCCCATCCTGCATCCAGCTCCCTCTTAGTGCTTTGAAGGTCATTCAAATCCTAATCAAACCCCCCAACATCAGCTGAGGGGGTCCCTTCTTTGTGTTCCCAGCCCTGGATTTGCTCTGCCCCATCCCTGCTTGTCCCCAGGCCCCAGAGGAGCCCCCTTCATTAGTGCTGATCTCCTAATGACGTGTGAGGTGGGCGCTGTGGAATTAATCTCTGGTGGTACCTGCCTGGTATCTAGACCCCAGCTCACCTCCACGTGGGGAGGAAAGCCCCAAAGACCTGCCATGGGGTGAGGAGTCACCAACATCCCCAAGTCCACCCTCCCACTCGGCCAAAATGAGGTCCCAGCTCTTCCTAGACACCAGCAAAGGGGCTGGAGAGGCTCAACCGTGGAGCTTCACCACTTGTGTCCTTCCCCATCACTTTGCACCTCGAGGAGTAACCCAGATGATGGGAAATGGGGTGTCTGGAGCATCTCCTGAGCTGGGGAAACACCCTTGTGTCCTTCCCCATCACTTTGCACCTCGAGGAGTAACCCAGATGATGGGAAATGGGGTGTCTGGAGCACCCCCTGAGGTGGGAAAACACCCCTGGGCTGCACCCGCAGCCCTAAAGCATCTTTGTTGTGTAGAAATGATGATTTTTTTTTTGTGCCACGAGTATATTCCTTCATTAACAGCAGGAGCTTCATTAGCTTGGAAGCCTCCACTGAGGTTTTTGAGGTAGGAGGAAGGCTGGAGGTCGTGGTGCTCCACTGAGGTCCAAGTGACCAAGTTTAATCAGAATAAATGAGAGGATGGTGATAAAGGATGAAAAACAGGCAGATTTTCACCAATTTGTGCATTTTTCCTGCCTTTGTCGTGGCCGGAGGGGGATGTGGTAGAGCAGGAGAAGCTTCTGGACCACGTTGCTCATGCAGCAGGGATGTAAAGCAGGTCGTGGTGGCCAAGGAGAGCCACCTTCTCCTGTCTGGGTGAACTAATGCTCCTCAAATGGGTCCATCTTGGTGACGTTTAGCCTGTCACAAGCACTTCACCCAGTCACTGGCTTGATGGGGGTTAATGGCTGATGGGGAGGGGTGGACCCTGCACCTCCTGGCTGAGCACAGCACCTTCTGCTGTCGTGTCATGGCTAAAGATGCTCCTCAGCCTCCATGACACGATGGAAAATAGCTTTTGTTAAGGAATGAAGAGCAGCCAACGTCAAGATCTGCTCTTATCACTTGTCCCTCCCAATCCATCCCGCTGGGACGCAGACGTCACCATGGGAGGTCGTGGACCAGCAAGGGATGGATTTGTCCTCCTAAAAGAGCTGGAGGAAATTGCTCAGACCCTCAATCAAAGGCCAATTCCCCACCTCCCAGAGAGAAGACAGGCTCGGGGCTGGGAAAGAAGTTTGCTGGTGGCATCTGCCCATTCTCTGTAGGAGCTTAAGGTCCTGGAAGAAGACCCCATGAGAAGTCCTGGCTATGTGTCACCCACCACCAAGCCCATCTTCTTGGGGTGCAGAGAGGGTCCCTGCTGCCCACAGAGGTTTTAGTGCCCCACTTGTTTGTGAGGGGAGTGATCAAGAGAACTCAAGCCTGGCTCAAGGTGCAGAGTCATGGGCTTTAAAAGGCATTGTTTAGATTGGAAAAGACCTTTAAGATCATGGAGTCCAACTGTCCACCCAGCACTGCCAGGGCACCACTAACCCATGGCCCTCAGCACCACATCTCCACGGCTTTGAAACCCCTCCAGGGATGGGGACTCCACCACTGCCCTGGGCAGCATGGGACAGCCCTTCACAACCCTTGTGGGGAAGACATTAGTNCATGGTCCTTTCCATAGCAATGAGAGGTGGGCAGGGAGGGAAATTCATCTTTTTTCCCTCCTTATATCAGCAGGATGGGACACAGGGGTGGAAACTTGCTGCCAGAGGGTCCTACAGGGTTAAGAAGGAGAAATTGGGTGTACGAAGGCTCTGAGAAACCTCATAGAACATGGAGATGAACCCTCCTCTGAGCAGGGGGGTGGACCAGATGTCCCCTTCCTACCCCATCCCTTCCATCCTCTGCTCCACACTTGCTCCCTGAAGAACAAAGGAAACTCTCAGAGATAACTCTCCTTGAGACTCCCAGTCCAACCCACTGCCCAGGTGGATACCACAAGTAACTTCTGGGCAGGAGAGGTGCTTGGCTGAGCTGGTGGCTTTGTTGGAGCTGGAGGAGAACATCAGGGATGTGCAGATGGGGAGCTCCAGCAGCAGCCATCCCTCCCTGGAGCTGTGGAGAGGAGGAGGTGTGAGAGCTGAATCACAGCAGGATGGTTCACTGCAAACACACCACCACAGAGCTGAGAATTCTCCTGCCTCTGAATCGTGGGGTTTTTTTAGGATTTCTTTTTTTTTTGGCCTATTTTCTACGAGTTTATTATTTAAAGATGGGGGACTTGCTATTTTTGGTAAGAGTGGAGATGGATTATCAGCTCCCCCTGATGCAAAGAGCAGGATGGGCTTGGTGCTGATGTGTTGGTTGCTGTTTCCCAGGACCAGAAAGCAGTGAACATTATGGGTTGCTCCTCAATTCCATGCCTTTTAAGAGAACAAAGGTCTGGCTGGGTTCATGGGAGGTTCATTACCCCAGAGAAACCAGCCCTGAACACCAGCAACACCTGCTCTGTGGAGAGAAATTACCAATTAAGTGGCAACCACCAGGGTTATAGAGGTGACAAAAGCCTCTGTTGTCACCTGAACCACAGAACTTCCAGGACATGGAGATGATCCAGTGTGATTTTCCTCCTGTTTTTTTCTCAACAGCTCTTTGAAGGCCAGATCTCCTCAGGTTTAGGTGTGAGTCTCAAGCCTGTGAGGGTTCACACCAACCCCTCTAAACCCCACGTGTCTGCTGGTGCTTTGTGTTGACTTGGCTTCTTCCAGCCCATTTATTCCAGACTCTGCAGAGAGTCATTAAGACACACGACGAGACCAATTAGGAGTCAGCAGGAGAACCTGACTTTTGAAACAGAATTTTATTAAGGCTTAAATGTCTATCAGCCAGACGGGAGCTGGTCCAGTCACACGACACAAACCCAGGGTGACGCTTGGTGCAAGGTGATGGCTTCTCTACAAGAGTTCCTACCAGCAGGACGAGGTCCCTGCTGGTCACTGACACCTTCACCGTGGCCTCTCCTCGGGCTTTGGGATGAGGGACGTGGTGCAGCACCACGGGGAGGAGCAGGGGAGGGGGGGAAGGGGAGAAGTCAGGTAGCTTGCATGTTGTCCAAGACCAGAAGGACTTCTTCACCTGGTCCACGACCGAATGGCTGCTCGTCAGGTACGTGGGATGGTTGGAACTCACGGGGAAGCTAAACTCAACAGTCCAAAAGGCACCTATGCTAAACCACTGAGCCACTGGGGTGGTGGGAGGAGGGTGGGGTGGAGGGTGGACATCAGTTCTGTATAAATACACGTTCCTTGTTAAAGAAGCTATGGCTTTTATCATCCTCGGGTCGCTTTGTTCTAACCCCCCCACCCCCCACTACTCTGTAAGCACAAGAAGACCAAGTCCTCTCCGGGTGCTCATCTGGGAAGCTCTCTGGAGGTCCTCCTACAGACCCTCAGGGACACGGGGAACGGCAGCAGCTCCTTCTTCTCGCCCTCCTGGCAGCCAAGGGGGGTCAGAAGTGGACCCTCCTGATGTCGTGCGTGGCCACGGGCCTTTTACAGCTCCCACAGAGCAGTGAGGAAGAAGAAGATTTCTGCTTCTCGGCCAAGCAGGGGCGGCACAGGAGGTGGCCACAGGGAAGCTGGTAAACGGGCTCCGTTTTGAAGTAGGAGGAGAAGGTTTTGCCACAGGAAGAGCATCCTTGGCTCTGGCTGCTCCTGCCGTGCTCTGCAGAGGAGAGAGGAGAAGAAGTTTGGTCAGGGGGGATGACAAGTCCACGTGTGCCACCCCTTAAGTGCTCAGGAGGGGCAGGTGGTGCTTGGAACCACGTCAGTGGTTGCGCCACCAGCTTTTTAATTGAGGACAAATGAGTCTCTTCACTTTTTCCACGACTAAACCAACCTCCCTCCTGCTTTCCTGAGGCTGGGGTGGAAACCAGCAGCTCCCTGGAGAAGAGCCTGAGGCATCACTCTGCATTCCTGTCACACACCACCCGTCACTGCTCAGTCAACTCTTAACAGCAGCAATTTTAGAGGGGACAGGAAAAAGCTTAATGGCTTTAATGTCACCGTGGAACAGCAAAAGCCACTCGGGGGGAGAGGCAGCAGGAGCAGCATCAGCCCCAGCCCCTCCTCAGGGTCACCTGGAGCCCCCTTCTCTGCCCCGAGAAGATCCTGGCTCTGGGGAGGAAGAGGAGCAAGCCACTGGTTGGGGCACCAGCCTCTGAAGGTTCTCTCATAGACATAGGAAGGTCCCACACTTCCCTGCACCCTGAATAAGTCATTTTGGGGATCAGCAAGTCCTGCTAGCAAGTGGGATGAGAACTGTGAGGACCAGCCCGACCTTTCCAGACAGAAAAACAGTTTAAATGGGATGGCTCAGCACCTTCTCATATATTTATATTGAATATAGACTATTTTAATATTGAATATTTACTATTTTAATACTGAATATAGAATATTTTATATGGAATATAGAATAATTTAATATAGAATGTTTTATATTGAATATAGAATATTTTGTATGGAATATAGAATAATTTAATACAGAATATTTTATATGGAATACAGAATATTTTATATGGAATATAGAATATTTTATATGGAATATAGAATATTTTATATTGAATATAGAATATTCTAATATGGAACACAGAACATTTTACATTGAATATAGAATATTTTTATACTGAATATATACTATTTCAATATTGAACAAATACTATTTTAATATTGAATTTTGAATATTTTGTACTGAATATAGAGTATTTTTATAGTGAATATAGAATACTTTTATAGTGAATATATATTTTTATACTGAATATAGAATACTTTTATAGTGAATATATATTTTTATACTGAATATAGAATACTTTTAGTGAATATATATTTTTATACTGAATATAGAATA
>VYZX01021611.1:17902-60931 GCA_013401335.1 Brachypteracias leptosomus
ATATTGAGTATATAATATTTTTATAGTGAATATATATTTATATACTGAATATATATATTTTATAGTGAATATATATTTCATATTGAGTATATATTTTCATACTGAATGTATATTTCATATTGAATATAGAATATTTTAGTATGGAATATATAGTATTTTATATTGAAATATCATACATTTATAGGGAATACATACTATTTTTATACTGAATATAATATTTATATAGTGAACATATATTTTTATATTGAGTATATAATATTTTTATAGTGAATATATATTTTTTGATTGAACATAGACTATTTTTATATTGAATATATATTTTATATTCAATATATAATATTTTAATATTGAATATATAACATTTTTATATTGAATATGTTACCTCTGGGGGGTCTGACGAGGCAGAGGAAGATGCTGAGCAGCAGCACAACCCTCCCCGTTAACCCCTCCCCAGCTCCCCTCCCTCTTCTCTCTCCCAGAGATGCCCCAGAGGTGCCCGTTGCTCACCAAGGGTGGTGCCCAGGCCCCAGGAGCTGCTGCAGCCCCCCTGGCTCTGCTGCTGGCTCCTGACCAGCTTGGCTGTGAAGGAGGGCATGGAGCTCAGCGCCGTGTCCAGGCTCTGCGACAGCTTCTGCTCGTGGGACACCAGCTCTGCAAAGAGAAGCACAGGCCTGAGGAGCAGCTCATGGGAAAGGAGCAAGAGAAATGCTGCTTGGCCTCTGAACCTTTGGGATAACATGGGGGATTTTAGGAGTTTTCAGAGGTGTCTTCTCCCCACTGAGGTCTGCAGTGTCTCAGCTCTTTTGGGTCTTAAAGGTGAGAAGTCATAGAATCAGAGAATGTTTGAGGCTGGAAGGGACCTCCAGCGATCATCTGGTCCAACCTCCCTACACCAGCAGGGACATCTCTCCCTAGGGCAGGCTGCTCAGAGCCCCAGCACGCCTGACCTTGAAGGACTCCAGGGATGGGGCCTCCACCCCCTCTCTGGGCAGCCCATTCCACTGATCTAGCACCCTCACATTAAAGAACTGTGTTCTAATCTCCAGCCTAAATCTCTCCTTTCCCAGCTTAAAACCATCACTCCTGGTCCTGTCATTACAAACCCTTTTGAATAGACCTTCTCCTGCTTCCTGGAGCCCCTTCAGGTCCTGGAAGGTCTCTATAAGGTCCTCCTGGAGCCTTCTCTTCTCCAGGCTGGACAGCCCCAACTCTCTCAGCCTGTCTTCATACAAGAGATGCTCCATTGCCCTGGAGTCCTATGGGTTGTGGTCAGACATTCACATCATGCCCTAGTACCAAGGAACACTCAGGTGTTGCCTTACACCTGCAGGTCTAAAAAACCCTCCAAACCTCCAAATAACCCAGAAATCTGTTTCTCTCTCCCTCAACCTGCTCCACCAAGGCTCCCAGCCCAGTGCACCCGCCTTGCTTTGGGCACCTAACTGGGAACATTCAAGCCACTAACAAAATCCGAGGTGGGGGGATTTATTTTCTTCTCTCTGCCCCAGTTCTGAGTCAAGGGATAGAGGCAGAGGCAGAGGGTCAGACCCTCCCCTGCAGCATTAATTAAGAGAGTGTTGCCTGCATCACTAATTCTGCTAAATCCACCTCCCAGAGGAAGACCTTTGAATTAGTGCTGCACATTTGCTACAGCAATTAAGGCTGATGAAAATACTGAGGCACGAGCTCCTCGAGCACTGGGCTTTTATTTATGTACGGGCACAGCTCCCCCAGGAGCTCCCAGACCCCACGGGGCAGTCCCTGCTCCTGGGTGGCTGAGGCACATCCCCAGCAGGAGCTGTCACACATCTCTGCAAGGAAAATAACTCCTAAAAGGTGGAACGAGCTCGAGACTGAGAGATTAGAGCAACAAGGTGCAGTTTGACTTCTCCACCCTCCTTCTGGTACCACCAAATGTCAATTATTTTCAACCAAGTCTGTAAAGAATTTCTTTAAAACTCTAAATGTGGAGGAGTTTTTGCCTCTAAATTTTAGGGCTGTTTTGGGAGAATCATAGAATTGTCAGGGTGGGAAGGGACCTCAAAGATCATCTAGTCCCAACCCCCCTGCCATGGGCAGGGACCCCTCCCACTAGAGCAGTTGCTCACAGCCCCATCCAGCCTGGCCTTCCAAATGTCCAGGGATGGGGCTTCCAGCACCTCTCTGGGCAACCTGGGCCAGTGTCTCCCCACCCTCATGGGCAAGAACTTCTTCCTAACCTCTCATCTGAATCTCCCCACTTCTAGTTTTGATCCCTGAAGAAGGATGAAGGGAGGGAGGGGTTCCAGCAGGAGTTAAGAGCATGCAGAAGTTGTGGGCCACCTTTTGATGTGCTACAGACCACGAGATCAGAGGACACAAGAGAACTGGACTTACCTGCCTAAAGAGGCAGCTCTTAGTGACCAGAAGACACCCACACACTGTGGATTTTTGCTGCCCAACTCAGACCAAGCTGCCTGCAACAGCCCCAGCTGCTCGCTTCAAGCTCATCTAAATGGGTTGGAAGGGATCTCTGGAGAGCATTTCTCCCAGCTTAAATTTACCCTCCTCCTCCACAGGACTATCACCTGAAGCAGTAACTCAGAGTACAGACACCAGAGAGAAGGCAAGGAAAGCAAACATGGCTACACAGATGTGGATTTGGGTGGAAGATCTAGCATGGAGTCAAGAGGAGCCCACGAGCCATGCTCTTCAGCACAGGCTGGAGGCTGAAGGTGCTGGTCCTTGGAGAATAACACACAAAGAGTGAAGAGAGCTTGGGGAGAGAGGTGTGAATCTCCTTGGCATTTAAACCACAGGTTGCCTTTGCCTTCTAAAGACTCTCTCCTCCTCCTCAGTCATGGAATCCCAGCATGGTGGGGTTGGAAGGGATCTCTGGAGAGCATTTCATCCACCCCCCCTGCTCCAGCAGCCCCCCCAGAGCAGGGGGCCCAGCAGCGTCTCCAGCCACCTTTGGAATCTCTGCAGACAAGGAGACTCCACAACCTCTCTGGGCAGCCTGGGCCAGGCTCCAACACCCTCACAACAAACAACCACCTCCTCCTGTTCAGACGGAACCTCCTGGGTTCCACTTGGTGCCCGCTGCCCCTTGTCCTGGCCCTGGGCACCACTGACCAGAGTCTGGCCCCAGCCTCTTGCCCCCACCCTTTAGCTCATGATCAGCATTGAGCAGATCCCCTCTGAGGCTTCTCTTCTCCAGCTCACCATCCCCAGGGCTCTCAGCCTGTCCTGGTCAGAGATGCTCCAGTCCCCTCAGCATCTTCGTTGCCATCTGGACTGTTTTTCTGCCTCCTGGAGCTGCTGTCCAGCAGCACTGCCACCAGAGCCAAACAAGGATACAAGGAACCCAGAGCCCATTTCCCTTCCCTGTAGACACAAGTCACATCCCTTGTCTAATGCCTCTGGTTTCCTGCTTTAACTGCAGAACTGGGAAAATCTCTCCCAGCCTGGGCTGTCCTCTCCAACCTGCTCTGAAGGCAGCACCACCTGCAATTCCCTTGATGCCACATGTTCCAAGCCCTTGTGCTGTTGCACTTCACATAGACCAGAGCCTGCTGACCCCATGCTCAGCTTCTGCCACAGCCCCATGAGAAGGTAAAGAGCCAAGTGTGCCCTGAGGACACAATCTGGGCAATGCCACCAAGTGTGCAGAGAACCACCTGCATGAAGAACCCAGGCTGGAAGTGCCTGGTCAGGGAAATCCATCAGCAGGATTAGTGCCCCATTCATAGAATCACAGAATGGTTTGGGTTGGAAGGAACCTCAAAGATCATCTAGTTCCAACCCCCTGTCATGGGCAGGGACACCTCCCACTAGACCAGGTTGCTCAAGGCCCCATCCAGCCTGGCCTTCCTGCTTCCTCCTCACCTCACTCCTTGTGATAAGATCAATCAGGACTCCCTGAGCCATCACCATGGCACCACCAGACACTTCTTTTCCTGCTGCTGCCTGTTTTCTGGCTGATGGAAGAATACATTGGATGGCTGGGATAATAAGTGGTTAATACAATAATGGGATAAAATGTAATAATGGAATAATAACATCTTGACATGGGGACAGACTTTTTATCAGGGCCTGTTGGGACAGGACAAGGGGTGATGGTTTGAAACTCAAAGAGGGAGATTTAGACTAGAGAGAAGGGAGAAATTGTTGGTGCTGAGGGGGGTGAGAGCCTGTGCCAGGTTGCCCAGAGAGGTGGTGGCTGCCCCATCCCTGGCACCATTGCAGGGGAGGTTGTTTGGGGCTCTGAGCAACCTGCTCTAGTTGCAGATGTCCCTGCTCTGTGCAGGGGGGTTGGACTAGATGACCTTTAAAAGTCCCTTCAAACTCCAAACATTCAATGATTCTCTGTTTCTATGATTCTAAATCAGCCATGGTAATGAAACTTGGGACCAGCACACTGTCTCCACATGGACAGTGACTTGAAAAGGAAGATGGTGACCTGACCAAACAAGAGGGCTGTGAAACAGGCTGCACAGGGAACAGTGAGACCAACAAGCCTAGAGATGAGGACAAGTGAAGGAGAATGGCAATAACACCACCCAGGGATGGCAGGTTGGGCTGAGGAGAGGGGAGGTGAATGAGATGATGACCTGACTTCCATGACATCTATCACCAGCAAAATGCAACGTCCCCAGAGCTTTCTAGAGGCAGGATGGGAATCTGTAGTGGAGCCTCCTGACTAGAAACCTTGGTCCTGGGCTGCCAAGACACTCAAGAGACACAAGTGACTTAAGGAGCCACGATACCTGTGGAACAGTCCATTTGGATCAAGTGTGAATCACTGTCAGTTTTCATTTTTTTAGCAGAGTTCTCTGAGGTAGACGTGACAAGTAAGTTTGTAGAAGAGAAATAGGGTGGCTGCACGGAGCTCTGGTCCATACAGTCCATCTTCCTTTTCAGAGAAGACATCGTGATGGAAGAAGGGACGAGCATGTCGGGGGCATGAGCCCTGCCCAGCAGGTTGGTGCCAGGGATGCTGTGCTGCAGGAGGAAATGGTCTATCCTGGCCTTGAGGGTTGGGTGAGGTAGGGGCTGGGAGTGCTGGCTGAAGGCCACCCCAGTGAAAGGGTCGCTGGGTACCCTGCCCCAGGAGGCCTCACTCCGGTTGCATTTTTCCAAGGTGGTCTGGTCGATCACCTTCCCAGAGGGCAGGAGCATGGGGAAGGTCATGATCTCCAGAGTGATGGGGTCCAGGAATTCCTCAGGGATGTCTTGGACGACGTCCACCAGCTTGCGGAGGGTCTGCTGCTCGCTCTCGGTGGCGCTGAAGGGGACGCAGTCGCTCTCCATGGGTGTCCAGAGCTCCGGCTTGAGGCTGCTGACATCCTGGGCGAGGAACTGGGAGGCCACCTGAAAGACACCCTCAACCACCTCCTGCGGGCAGGACTTGGAGGGCTGGCCCCACACCTCCAGCCTCTTGATGCAGGGCAGGCCACCCCCGGCCACGTGGGTGATGCAGATTCTTAAGTGCGACACGTTGCTGAGCGAGGAGGGCCCTTTATTCCAAAGGTCTTGAGATGCAGAGCCAGGGTAGGAGAAGACATTGTCCATCTGATGAAAGGGAGGCCTCGGCTTGAAGCCTCTGTGGCCAAATGTCACTTTGCTTTGATTTTTTAAGACAGCTTTGCCCACCAGGGTGAAGGTGTCTTTGTCCGACACAGGCTGACCGGCCAGACCTGAGAACTGACCCTCGGGGCTCTGCCAAGAGGTTTTGTTGGATGAGGTAGAGGTGTAAACTTCGAGCCCAGAGAAGGTTTGGTATCCCCCAGATGAGATGTCAATGTTGATCCTGCAGATCTCAATGTTGAAAGGAAAAGAGATGGTGACGTGGACTGGAGGTTTGATGAAGTATTCGCTGCGGAACCCGCGGTTTCTCCTGGCAAGGTCTTCGGAGATCAGGTTCTCCACTTCATAACCATCAGCAGAAATCTGTGGTTTGGGAGAAAACTGGTTTTAATTTGAAGCAAGAAAATAAAAGGAAACTAATTTCATAAGCATTTATGTGGATTCTCAAGATGATGTCAACTAGGCTGTGGTCTGAGAGATCCAGGAGATCCTTGCTGCTGAGGTGGAGCAGACCCACTCCCACCCTCCTCCAGCCACATGGTCCCACCCACTTTCCTCTTGTGCTATCACTTGTTTCTTGGGGGAAGAGCCCGACCCCACCTCACTCCAACCTCCTGGCAGGGAGATGTCAAGAGCCAGAAGGTCTCCCCTGAGCCTCCTTTGCTCCAGCCTCAACCCCCCCAGCTCCCTCAGCTGCTCCTCACCACACTCCTGCTCTACACCCTTCCCCACCTTCGTTGCCCTTCTCTGGACACATTCCAGCCCCTCAAGGTCCTTCTGGGAGTGAGGGGCCCAAAACAGACCCCAGGATTTGAGGTGTGGCCTCATCAGTGCCCAGCCCAGGGGACGATCCCATCCTTAGTCCTGCTGGTGACTAGTGCTGATCCCAACCAGGACACTTTTGGCTTTCTTGGCCACTTCAGCTGCCTGTTGACCAACACCCCCAGGTCCTTTTCCACCAGGTAGCTTTGCAGCCACTCTTCCCCAAGCCTGGACCATTCCATGGGGTTGTTGTGTTGAAGAGTAACTTCTGGAAAATCTCCCAATACTGATTTTCTGGGGCACTGAGCCTTCAGCTCCACTTTATCTTCATGTGTCCTGCAGCTCCCAAGCACCCAGAAACTGGTTCTCTTAGTCCTCCCACATCTGTGGCTCTCTCAAGACCAAACCACAGAAGGGGAAGGGGATCCAGGAGCCCAGATTCCCAACATCAGTTGACAAAACCTCCTTGCTGGGAATGGCAGGAAACTGGTGAGAAACCAACCAAAATCACAACCCTCCCACCTCACTGGAAAACAATTTTGATTGACAACAATGCTCTCAAGGCTCCTGATGAGTCTACACTTCACCTGCAAACTGTCCTCAGTGCTTCTGCTGCCAGTGGACATATTAAAGATGTTCAAACCCCTCTCAGAACCAGCCAGACCACACAAAACAAGGGGAGTTTGCTGGGAGTTGCCTTTGCTTTGTTATCCCAGCAAAGCCAGACAGAACCCAGCCATCCAGAAACACTGCTAATGACCACAGAGGAGCAGCCAACAAGCCCTCCCCAGCCCCAACCAGCCCAAGGTGCCACCTCCACCTAACCCAGCATCCCTCCATCTCCCCAGAACCCCACATATTGTTGTTTTACCTTGTTGCAGTGAATTCTTGGCTTGAACTGTGGGAGACAGACGTTTATTACCATCTTGGCAGCTGGGGAGAGCTCACCTTCTGAGCATCAGATTCAGCTTGTAAAAGAAAAACAAAACACAAAATACTAAGTGAACATCAGTGAGGAGTGAAAGGATCTCGTGTTTCAGAGCCTGTGTCAACTACAGGCTCAGTGCTTCCTAAAATGCAGCTCAGAGCTGAGCCCTGGAGGTGGAGCCAACAAACTCAAGTGATGGTCCTTGTAGGTCCTGTTGGGACAGGACAAGGGGTGATGGTTTGAAACTACAAGAGGGAGATTTAGACTAGAGAGAAGGAAGAAATTGTTGACACTGAAGGTGGTGAGAGCCTGTGCCAGGTTGCCCAGAGAAGTGGTGGCTGCCCCATCCCTGGAACCATTGCAGGGGAGGTTGTTTGGGGCTCTGAGCAACCTGCTCTAGTTGCAGATGTCCCTGCTCAGTGCAGGGGGTTGGACTAGGTGACCTTTAAAGGTCCCTTCCCACCCAAGCCATGCCATGATTCTATGGCTGTGGTGGAGAGATGGAATGGAGAGAAAAAAAATGAATTAATGTTAATATTAACTAGTGAACCCCTGGTGAAACATCAAAGAGAAAATGGCTCTTTTAACTCAAGTTGTTTCACCTCTACACAGACTAGCAACGAGATCTGAAAGTTCACCAAGGATTCAGGAGGTTTCGTAGACACAGTAAAGCACCAAATATCACAGGAGGCTGTCAAAGGAATTGGTGTGAGGTCTCAGCAGCCAGTTGGACCTGGAGGACACCAACTGCTCTGTGTTCTGACCAAGGCAGGGCAAGAGCTGGTGGCCATTCCCACCAGGTGGCCTTGAACTGTTGTCTCCATGGCCAGTTCCCCCCTGTCTGCTGCCCTCAGCAGTTTGAGGCAGGACCTGCCTGTGCTCTTGGACAACACCCAACATGACAAGCTCAGATGGGGCCTCTCAGGACGAGGGTAACACCAGCCAGCACTAACCCACCACTGACACCACGAGGGATGTTCTTGAGGGCTTCAGGAGCCTCAGATGTGAGCTGAGATGAAACACAAATATTAATAATTGGTATTTAAAAGGTCCAAGGGAGCTGAGGGTATTTAGTAGCTCTGAGGGACATTATCTGTGCTCTCAACACTGACACCACTGATTCTTCTGACAATGTTCATTAATGAAACTCAAGTGACTGCACCTTCTTTTCAACCCCAAAAAATGTGACTGGAATTGGTTATCTCAGATCCCTTTTGAGAAGGAAATTATCTGTGAGGTAAGAGCTTTAACCTTGCATTAACCTCAGCTCTGAGGTGTCATCACCTCGGGCAACCTTGCAAATGAGGAGCCCACTGCTCTCTTCAAGAACAAGCAGCCCTGTAATGATCTTCAACTGAAGCTGTTAGTGCAGCCCAAATGGAACTGGCCTTCTGGGAGCACGTTGGTCCAGCCTCTGACTTGCAGAGAGTTCATGAGCTCACTCTGCTGCCTGCTCTGTGTGAGATCAGGGCTGAAATGAGAGATGTGGTGTCCTGGGTACAAATCCCATGTATAAAACCCAAAACAATTGAAGCCAAGCCTGCCAGAGCTGAGCTGGAAGGTTACAATGCCAATGCTTGATCCAAATGTGAACCTAGGAAGAGTTGTGGCAGCCCAGATGACCACAGAATCACAGGGGTTGGAAGGGACCTCTGGAGATCACCTTGTCCAAACCCCTGCTGAACCCCACCACACGAGAAGCTGTCAAAATATTCTGGGTACCCTGACACTGCTTTTGGCAGCTGCAGACAGTTCATGCAGGCTGGGAGCAAAGTTCCACACAATGGTAGGGATTGGAGGGACCTCTGGAGATCATCTCCTCCAACCCTCCTGCTCCAGGAGCTCACCCAGAGCAGGGGGCCCAGGATCATATCCAGGCACCTTTGGAATCTCTCCAGAGGAGACTCCACAACCTCCCTGGGCAGCCTGGGCCAGGCTCTGGCACCCAGCAGTTCCTTATCTCTCTGATCTTTAAGGTCCCTTCCAACCCAAACCATTCTATGATTCTGATTTAAAACCAGCCTTTGTGAAGCTAGTCACTAAGTACCTTCCTGGTGTCCTACACACAACTGGGGAGCTGCTGCAGTGAGGAACGTGCATGGTGGACATTGATCTAAAGTGCTCCATAACTCCAAGTATTTGAGAGAAAGGGAAAAACCCAGCCCAGACAATCCAAACCAGGAAGCCAAACTGAGCTAAGACACAACACAACAACTGTCTTGGGACAGCAACCTGCTCACCACCACCTCTCCTCCTCATCCTCCACCTCAGGACACCTTGAAATGCTGTCCTGCAGAAGAGCTCAGCTGTTTTTGCAGTGCAGAGTTGGAGTCCCACCTGCTGCTCCATGTGAAATAACTCCCTGGGCTCTGGTCAGAGGTAGAGCTTGACCTGTGCACCTCAGGAAATGTCCCAGCTCTTGGACAGAGCCACCACCTGAAAGCTCAGGAAGAAGCCAGCAACTGTGTTCTCAGAACAGCATGCAGAAATTGGATGCTGGGCCTCATCCTGAGCAAGAAAACACCATGAGGCATGTGATTGAGGGTGAAACCAGCAGCCTCCAGAGCAGATGCTCCACACAGCTGGAGTCTGCACAGGACTCATCATCACCCAGGCAAGGGAAATCACCTCAAGATGGATTTGCTGGCCCCATTCCCCAGCAGATATTACCAAGAGGATGCAAATCCTCTCTGCCAGGCATTGCTGAGAGCTGAGTGTGGAATTAATGCCCCAGGGTCAGAGCATCTCAACCCTCAGCTTCCACCTCCCCACGCAGCTTTCACACTCTGTCCTGCTCAGGCACAGCTCCTAGAGGAGAAACTCAAGACTGTGAGCCCACCATCCCCAGCTCCATGGTGATGGGAACAGCACGTGTGTTCCTGGCACCCAGGTTGGCTTCATGACTAAGAATCATCCCAGTTCTCTCCCAAACATCCCCGCTCTGCTCTCCCAGAGCCACCAAATCCATCCACTTCCACTCAGGGCGGAGATAAAAAGTGATCACAGAGAAAAACCAATAGGGTGGGAGTTTTTATTTGTCATGGAAGCACTTGAGGATCTATGTACAAGAGGAGAACGTGGGACACGTGACCATCAGCAGAGCAGAAGCATCTAACACAGCAAAGCAGCCCGAGCACACAGAGCACCTGCCAAAAACCAGCAGCACCACTCAGAGACCATTTTAACCAGCAACCAGGAGGAGAGCTGCCTCTGGGAGGCTGTGTCAGCCCCCCAGCAAGCCCCCCAGCAGCTCAGCCAGCCCTGTGGGGCAGCGCTGGGTCAAACACCTTGTACTGGAGGTAGCTGAGCTTCTCCAGCCGTGTGCGCTTGAGCAGAGGGAACCACTCCCAGAAGGGGAGCTCCACCACCAGGTAGCCCAACTGCCTCAGCTGCCGCCGCTTCAGGCTGTGCAGCCCCAGCAGCCTCTTGGAGCAGTAGCAGTAGTGGTTCCTGTTGGACACCTGAATGGCCAACTTCACCCCCCGAGGCTGGGGATCCAAGGCAAGGGAAGGGGGGGCTGCAAGCCCACGCCCCACTCGAGGCTCTGATTGCAACCTGGTAGCTGTGGTAAGAGCTCCATTTGAAAGTGTGTGGCCCTCTGTGTGTGGTGTTTGTGCTTCTCTCTCCTGAGCTGGAGTCCTTGCTTCATTCCCCACTCCCAGAGGGTCCTGGCTGTTGGAGGAGCCTTTTATAAGCTGGGTCATTAAGTCATCTGTCAAACTAACTCCAATGTCTTTTAGTTTCTTATCCACCACAGGGTGTTGGAAGTTGAAAGGGATGGGACGTCCATCTGCAGTCAAGTGAACCTCCAGGTCACTCGACCTCGTGTGGGGCAGGATCATGTGGTTCCTCACATACTTGGGGCCACCCAACATGGTCTCGAGAAGGGACGTGGCTTCCACAATCTCAGGCCTGACGTAGATTTCCTGCTCTGCAAAATTCAAAACCATCTCAGTGATCTCTTGATAGAAGTGAGGGGGAAGGCAGCTGCCTTGGTAGCCCGGGCACTCAATTTCAACACTCTTCCCAAGGGTGAACAGGTCCTTTTGGAGCTCATATTTACTCCCTCTTGTCTTCTGGACAAACTCATCCCTCAGAGCATAGTCTATCAGCTCCTCTGGGAAGCGTTTGACAAACGCCAGGCCAAGCAAACCAGTGAGGAGATGCTCTGGGAATTTCCTAAATTCATGGAGTTTTCTATGCATCTGCTCTATGAGGCTGGAGTAAAACTCCTCCTCGTTGGGAGGTTCATAGTCCAGGCACCCAAAGGACCACAAGAACTTGGCAGCATCTTTGCTGCGGCCGTAAGTCACCTTTGAAGGCAAAGATGTGGCCACAGCAGTCATGAGGCCTTCATCAAAGTAGTGCAGGGAGGAGCAGGTCAGAGTGATGTGCATGATGCCCTGGATGTTTATGGTTGGAATCCGAGCAGGAACAACCTTCCCAAGCTTCTTCAGGAGGGGTAAATGGTCCATGCGGGTGTAGCGGAGTAGCTTAAGCACGTTCACCAAGGCATAAGTGCTCATGTCTTCCATCTGCAGGGAGACCCTGTCTGCTATTCTCCTCATGACATGGTCAGAGATGCCACTGAGGGACTTGAAGAGCCCTAAGCAGATAGCCCCCAACTCCTCCAAGGTGAAGGAGTCCAAGTACTTCAAAATCATGCTCTCCACCTTCTGCATCAAGTCCGCGGGCGACCTCCGGCCTTCCCCTATGATGTAAAGGAGCTGGACAAACTGGGGCAGGGTGAGGTCCTTCCAGTGGATGTTGGTGTAGCTGAAGAGGATGCTGAGGTAGGAGGGCACGCTGCGCTCCAGGCAGCGCCAGCAATCAGCCACCAGCAGCACCTGCTCCATCCTCATGTCCCACACCCGCCGGCAGAATTCACCCTCACACGCCTTCAGCAGAGGGTGGGAGGGTGGGACAGACAAACGGACACAAGCCTTTAAAATTTCAATGAGATCTGAGGTGCTGAACGACCCCATGTTTTCCACAGCAGCACGACAGAGCACGTTGAACCTGGTTTTGGACACCAGGGCCACGTGTTGCCCCACGGGCAGGCGGCTCAGCCTGCAGAAAGCATCTGTGACAGCTCCTGGGCTCTGTCTGCCCTCACCTGTGGCCACGCTGTATAAAATCCTGTCACCTTCTTCTAGAGGAAGGGTTTCTACAGGCTCAAACCTGTCATAGCTGAGAGCTCTGTACTCAGGTCTCCCCTTCTGAAACACACGAGGGTCCTCCTTGGAGTCATGCGTCTCTATTTCTTCTTTTTCTTCCTCCTCCTTGGTTTGTGCTGCAGAGGAACAGGCTGAGATGCTCTGCTTGAGGAGAGGTCTGGGCTTGGGCCTTGACAGAGCATTTCTGATGGGTGGCAAAGCTTGAGATGAGGTGGCACCAAACGTATGGTCAACCTGTGTGGAGTCAGGGCTGGTGAAAGCATCACCAAGAGCCTGGCCACTGGTCCCAGCAGTGGAGGCAGCTCTACTTCTGGCATAGGCAGATGGATTGTACACCACTCTGTAGTCCAGGGGGTTCACCAGCTGGATGGTGGCCGTGGGTTCGGTTCTGGAGTTGGCTGTTTCTGGGTTCTCCTCCTTCTCCTGCTTCCTTTCGCCGCTTCCACTCCCGGCCTTGCGCTTGGCTGCCGTGGGGAACGTGGTCACCCTGCTCAGCCTGGGGAATCTTCTGCACATGAGCACTGTAGCCATGGGTCACAACTTAGTGGGGGCACAACTGCTTCCAGGTACTGAAAAAAGGGCAGATGAAGAATGAGTGGCTTCCACCTGGCACGAAGCACTTTTTAACCCTTAGCCTGAATGCTACCGAAAGCGAGGAGGTGCCAGGGTCTCCCCGAGCCAGGGAGGATGTGTCCCCACCAAGCAGCTGCTGCTGAACATCACCTCGAGCAGAGGCAGTTCAAGACAAGCCCCCAGGTGACCTGACAGAAGTCGGGGGACGTGGCACTTGGGTATTACCAACTGCTGCTACTCAGGAACCTGGTAGAAATTGTGGAAATTAAGAGAGAAGTCATTGCTGCTTTGTTTTTAGGAGACCCAAACTGCTTGTGTTTCATTCTAAAGAATGAAAATTAATTTTTGCAGTAGAGCTGAAGCTTCAAGAGGCTTTTATGTACTCAAAGAGAGTGTTCTGCTCCTTCAATCAACATAGTCTGAAAGACCAACCACACCACATGAGAAGATGTCAAAATATTCTGGGTACCATGACACTGCTTTTTGCAGCTGCAGACAGTTCATGGAAGCTGGGAGCAAAGTCTCACACAATGGTAGAGGTTGGAGGGACCTCTGGAGATCATCTGGTCCAACCCCCCCTCCTCCAGCAGCTCACCCAGAGCAGGGGGCCCAGGATCACATCCAGCCTCCTTTGCAATCTCTCCAGAGGAGACTCCACAACTTCTCTGGGCAGCCTGGGCCAGGCTCCAACACCCTCAAAGTAAAGAAGTTTTTCCTCCTGTACAGGTGGAAAACAAGGTTTGTCTCCCCCAAACCAATCCAGAGTGCAAGCCGGCCCATAACATGAAGATAAAGATTGGCTGAAAGGCAAAATGTCCCAGAAAATAGTCAGGGAAGAGCATGGGAGAAGTTACACAAATCATTTTGAGATGCTACATCCAGAACCAGAGGGAACACAGCTTCATGCTTTGGATTTGGGAGCATTTCAGAAGGCTTAAAAATGGCAGGTGCCTTCCTAACTCCTGCCTAAACCAGCTAGAGCAGGGAGTGAGGGGAAAGCTGCCAGGAGTTAAGCTGTGTGCTGCCAAACGAGCCTGTTTACCATGACTGAGATGCTGATTACAAACCAAAGCACCAGGTCAGCACTATGAGCAACACACCCTCATCCCACCACGTGTAGCCAACACCAAAGATGTCTCAGAATGGGAGTTTTAACCTCCTTTAAACCCCTTGTGCTCTCACCACCACAGGGTGTGGAACAATCAGGAAAATCAAAGCCTGGCAGAGTCTGATAGGTATTAGAAACACAGAATCCCAGCATGGTGGGGGTTGGAAGGGACCTCTGGAGATCATCTCATCCAACCCCCCTGCTCCAGCAGCTCACCCGGAGCAGGGGGACCAGGATCACATCCAGCCACCTTTGGAATGTCTCCAGAGAAGGAGACTCCACAACCTCACTGGGCAGCCTGGGCCAGGCTCCAACACCCTCACAGCAAAGAAGTTCCTCCTCACGTTTAGATGGAACTTCCTATGTCCAAGTTTGTGCCCATTACCCCTTGTCCTGTCACTGGGCACCACTGACAAGAGTCTGGCCCCATCCTCCTGAAACCCACCTTTAAGTATTTATAAACACTGATCAGATCCCCCCTCAGTCTTCTTTTCTCCAGACCAAAAAGCTCCAAGTCCCTCAACCTTTCTTCATAAGAGAGATGTTCTAGTCCCCTTATCATCCTCTCAAGGAAGGGTGAGATGGGAAGGGAGGGAGGGTGGAAGTGATGGTTGTGACAGGACAAGGGGTGACGGTTTGAAACTCAAAGAGGGAGATTTAGACTAGAGAGAAGGAAGAAATTGTTGACGCTGAGGGTGGTGAGAGCCTGTGCCAGGTTGGCCAGAGAGGTGGTGGCTGCCCCATCCCTGAAACCATTGCAGGTGAGGTTGTTTGGGGCTCTGAGCAACCTGCTCTAGTTGCAGATGTCCCTGCTCAGGACACTTAAAGGACCTTTAAAAGTCCCTTCCAACCCAAACCATTCTGTAATTCTATGATTATGAACCATGTTCACTCGCACTGAGGTAGCCAAGGAGATCTCTCTTCTTTCTGCTCCTTGTGGACAGCAGCTGCCAGAGCAGGAACTCTTTCAACCACTCCATCAGGAGACATGAAGAGAACAACCTGGGTGAAGAACAGGGGCTCCAGGAAAAAAAAAAAAAAAAAAAAAGAGGGAAATTAAGACTTCAGGAGATAACCACCCAAGGAGGGCACAAGAAAGAAGCCAATCTGTTTTCAAGATGACTGGTAAATGGCTGATAAATGCTGTGGATTTCAAAGCTCTCCCATTTAGAACCAAGAAATATTAAATGAAAATATAATTTCTGCCTCTATTAGCTGCAAAGTCCAGCCTGAACTGGCCACAAGTGATGGGATGATGTCTTAGTGTAGCTGGAGAAGGGGGCAGGGCTCAGCTCCACACCATGGCTGGGGGAAGGAGACCCCATCCCCACCAGCATCATCTCCTCTTCTAGTGCCTCCCAGAGCTTGTCCTGGAGGACACTTGGAGGGGTTGGTTCAAGTGCAAGAATGATCTCAGGCAAGAAGAGGCTCATCTGACTTAGGCTTTCCCAGAGACTTCTTTGTCTCACTCTATTTTGCACATTTTCGACCTATTTTTCTATTATTGAGACCATTTATTTAAAACAATTTCTATTTGCTGTTGGAAGATGATGCTACCTACAAAGCCCAGCACTCTGCTGCTCCCAGAAACAACCCTCTAGGTGACAACAGCTCCACTTTAGAGTCAGAGAATCAAAGTCACACCAAAGGCAAACGTGTGCTGCTGAGGACACCCTCCACGTGGTTCAGCTTTAAGCTATTCAATAAAGAGAATATTTCTCTCCTCCCTTGCTCCAAATCCAGCAAAAAAGAAGATCAGGCACAGAGGGATGAGGTTGGGCTAGGTCAAGATACTTCAAGCACCTTTGAAAGAAACAGGCTGGGGCCAAGTGGCCTTTTGCCCACGATATTCACCCACCCCCTGCCTAAATCTTTGTGACCTTTGAAGTTTCTACAGCATTTCTGTTCCAGCTCAACCTACACCTCTCCTTGATTTTCCTCTTCTCCTGTTACCCTGAGTAATCAGCTTTCCTTAGTCCTCCCACTGCATTTCCTTTCTTGTTCACATCCAGCCAAGCTCCTTCCCACCTCTGGGCAAGTCTCTCCTGAAATTTCACTCCAGAAAGTGAGTTTTGGAGCTGGGCCCTGCCTGCAGGCTGTGAATGCATTTTTGAGGAGGTCCTCTGGGAAGGAAACATCTTTGTGTGTGTGCGTCACACTTAGATCTGAGCCAAGAGCACAACTGCATAGCTGAGCACCAGCTGAACACCAGGGAAAACAGTCCTGGGGGGAAGCCACCCAGCTCTGAGCACCAGCTCTGTGAGAGGGGACAGAGGTGCCCCCTGAGATGTTCTCTGTGCTCTGAAACCCTCAAAGGAACTTCAGTAGTACTAGAGGACCCATGCCAGGAGACCTCAGTGCACTGCCCCATCCCAGGCTCCAACCCACCCAGCATCACTGACAGTAAAAGGGCTGATGGCATCTCCTCACCACGCATGAGGAACTTCACATCCCTGCCGTGGAATGTTGGGGGTGAAACACCCCGTTTTGGCCACGAGCCTATAGTTAACACCTGTGCCAGGGCTGGAGAACAAAAGAACAGAAAGAAGAATTTTTTTCCCCAACAGATTACGACGTCAGAAGGCGAAATCATCACTTTTATGGCTGTTTGCGCCTTTCCCCTCCCGTTTAAGCCCCCGCCGGCACCGTGAGGCAGCGAGCACCGCAAAGGGCTCACTCACTACCGGGGGCAGAGCGGCCGCCAGGCCAGGCCCGACCCGGCCCCCGCGGGCACCGCTGGAGACCTGAGCCCCGCTACTTACCCACACGGTCGCACCTATAGATACACCATATAGACACACACACGCCTATGGGGCAGCGCAGGCCCCGCTGCCACCGCCCCCGGGCCGGACGGGGGGGGTCCGCGCATGCGCCTTTGCCGCACCCCCCCCTTCCCCAAACCCGCCCCACACCGAGGGGGCAGCGCGGGGAAGGGGTCGAGGAGCTGGGGGGAGAGAAGGGGACGCGGGGCCCGCCCGCACTCACCGGGGCCCGGCGCCCGCCGCCGGCTCTGACCCTGCCGCCCGGCCCTGCCTCCTCTCCACAGTCGCCTTCCCGCTGCTTCCGGCCACCTGATGCTGACGCACTTCCGGCGCTACGGCAGCCGAGCGGGACCCGCCCCCCGCCCTTCGCGGCCAGGGGCTGAACGGCAGGAGCGGCGCGCGCGCGCCCGGTAGGTGGCGACAGCGGCGCACGGCGCGGGGGTCCCACCACGTGGTGCGGGGTCATGTGACACCGGTCATGTGGCTGCCAAGGGGGCCGCCATGTTGTAGAGTCACAGTTCCAACCCCTGCCATGGCAGGGACACCTCCCACTAGAGCAGGTTGCTCCAAGCCCCATCCAACCTGGCCTTGAACACCTCCAGGGATGGAGCATCCACAGCCCCCCTGGGCAACCTGTGCCAGTGTCTCACCACCCTCAGAGTACAGAATTTCTTCCTTACATGTAATCTAAATGTACCCTCTTCCAGTTTGAACCCATCACCCCATGTCTTGTCACTTCACTCCCTGATAAGAGTCCCTCCCCAGCTTCCCTGTAGACCCCCTTGAAGCACTGAAAGGCTCCAAGAAGGTCTCCCTGGAACCTTCTCTTCTCCAGGCTGAACAAGCCCAACTCTCCTCAGCTCCAGCTCCTCACCCCCAGCACCCCCAAGTCCCTCTCCCCAGAGCTGCTCTCCAGCCCTTCACCCCCAGCCTGTGCCATACAAGGGGTTGTCCTGACGCAGCTGCATTTCCTCTTCACCTCTTCCTTTGCATCTATTCTCTTGCAACTGAGAGAATCATCAACTTTGCCATCAGAGGAAAAGAGACCTCTTTGGGTTCCAGGAGGAAGACAAGACCCAGGTGGAGATGCCAGGCATGGTCCTGGAGCCAGCTGTGCTGGTGGGAGCCCAGCATAAACTAATTCCTCTTCCCTCTTGTGCCAAGATCTCACTCAGAGCAGCCACATCTCCCACTGCAGCAACCCCCCCTGGCTCCAACCTCCTGTCAGGGAGTTGTGCAGAGCCAGAAGGTCTCCCCTGAGCCTCCTTTGCGCCAGGCTCAACCCCCCCAGCTCCCTCAGCTGCTCCTCACCACCCTCCTGCTCTACACCCTTCCCCAGCTTCGTTGCCCTTCTCTGGCCACGCTCCAGCCCCTCAAGGTCCTTCTTGGAGTGAGGGGCCCAAACCTGACCCTAGGATTTGAGGTGTGGCCTCATCAGTGCCCAGCCCAGGGGGACCATCCCTGCCCTGCTCCTGCTGCTTCTCCCACCCCGAACACAACCAGACAAGTGACACAGTCGGGTTTTTAAAACGGGGCCTTTCTCCATTTTATTTTTCCCCAATAAAAATCCTTCACAGTCAGGTAGAGAGAGGAGAAGTGAGAGATACGTATACATATAGATCTTCATATATATTTATATATATACATACCTCTGTACAGATATATATATATTCACTGTAGAAAATGGCAAAGGCAGTAGCTCTTCACACCTTGATAACCCCATGGAGACAGACAACAGACTAGCAGTAGGTTGGGAAGTGTGGAACAGCTTTAAACAAGAATTCCCAAAGCAGATACACCTTTGCTGTACAAAAAAATCCCAGAATGCTGCGTTTTTGTCCCTTTCTTGTTCCACCTCCTTGTCTTTTAATGACAGAGGCAAAGTCAAGACAACGGTGTTTGGAAGTGACCGGTGACCAGGAGAGACACCCAAGTTTATGGAGTTCTTTTTTAAATATTTTTTTTTTTTTTTAAGTATAGATATTTATTTATTTATATATATATATAATTCTTTTTANACCAGCAACAGTCAACTCAAGGAACAAAACAGTGACAAGAGTCGAGTTGAGAACACTTCTGGTTTGAGTTCACAGTAAGAGCAGAGAGAGACCGAGGCGTCGAGAAACAAGAACAAGAGAAGAGGAAAAAGCAACGAGGCTGAATTTACAGTCGGGTGGGTCCAGAACGTTGGGTTAAGGATCTCCAGCAGAGGTCCTGAGCCTGCAGCTCACCCGCAGTGGGGAGCTTCTGGCTGCTCCTCCGTGGGGCTTTTATTGCTGGTGAAATCAGACAGCCCAACCTGACCTTCTCCCAGCTTGGGGAGGTGGGTTTTGAGGGGAGGGACACACACAAACACCTATTGATCTGCTGGAGGACGGGTGACCAAGCGACGTGCATTGATTGGGGAGGAGGAAAAGCCTCACAAACAACTGCCCGGTGCAAGGCAAAGACCAAGAGGGGCTCCTCTTGGCTCACAGCGTTTACCAGGTCCAAGTGAGTGCAAACAAAGACACCTTGGAGGAGCTCCAGCCCTGGGCTGGGCTCTGCGGGGACACCGCTGCGTGGAGAGTTTCTGCATAGACACATTGGCCAGTTTGTGCAGCATTTTCTTGCACCAGTGGTGGGACTAGTTTTGCACCAGTGGAGCTCTGCCCGAGCACGTTTGGGTCCCTTCAGCCACTGGAAGGGAGCCCACGTGCCATCCGTGGAGGATCTTCTCCTCCAAGAGGGCTCCCAGGACAGCCTGGCTCTCAGGAAGGGCAGAGCCAGCGCCGTGGTCATGACTCTGTGAGCTCAGACACCCCAGGGGTGAGCTAATGGAGAAGACCTGCTGCAGGGACCCAGTAACAGTCATGGGATGGGCTCCAGAGAGGGATGGAGCACATGTCTAGGGACCCAGACTGGTGGCCTGCTGGATATGGGCAGCTCTGGGCTCTCCAGATGAATGTGGATCACCAAGCTCAAGATGTTGGTGATTATTTAGAGCCAGGCTGGACCTCGCATCCCTTTCTGCAGGAGGAGAGCCCAGGGCTGGAGCTGTGAAGGTATTCAAGAGAACATTGGCTTGTCTGCAGGTATCAGAGGTGGGAATAATCCCTTTTAAACCTCCCTAGAAAAACCTATTGCTTTGTGACAGAAAGAGGGGACTTTCTGCCTGAGAAAACAGATCTGTGCAAGACCCGTGGAGACACAACCCTGCCCCTCAGAGCTTGTCCCAGGCTCCAGACCTGACACGAGCCCCTTCCATGGGAGAACCTGGGAGGAGGCTCATCCTGCACATGCAGAAGCTCATTTCTGGTGGTGGAACATCCTATTGGGAAGCCAGCATCTGCAAACAGCTGGATGTGATCCCAGCCCCTCCATACACTGGTGGCATGGGTGCCCCTACAGACCAGGGGTACTCATGCACCCCTCCCATCCCTGTCTTTGCAGAGGGTGGAAGGAGCAGGGAAGCCCCAGAGTTGGCTGGGTGTGGTTTTGTGATGGCGTGAAGCCCAACACAGTGACCTCAGGTGACTGCAAGCCATGGGGATGTCCTTCAGCAAGAAACAAGGTCCATCTTGGAGGTGAAGAAGGGCTGATCTAGCTGACATGGGAATCATAGAATTGTCAGGGTTGGAAGGGACCTTAAAGATCTTCATGGAGCTATAAGGTGAGCAGAGGTGCCTTCAGCACCCCAAGAAGAAGCAAAGACCATGTCATCTTCACCTTGGAAGATGCTTCCTTGGTAAAGAGGGTGCTGAGGAGGTCCTGGGGCAAGGTGAGGACACCAAGGGTGCAGCCAGCAGGACCACCAGCTCTCAGAATACACATTTTCCTGGCCAGGACTCACTGAGCCAGAAGAAGCCCTTGACTGGACTTGGTAGCAACATCTGCTGCTAAACTGGAGGAGACCTGTGGCCCTGAAGACACGTGTAATGGCTTGATAGGCATCCTCTCTTCTCCCCAAGAAAAAGAGGGACTTGCATCCATCCTGCCTCCTGGGAACAGCCCCTGGTCCACGCTCTCCCTGGGCAATGTGTGGAGCTAGTTGGAGGACACTGGTGTAACCAACTGGGGACAATCAGCTCACCCAGAAACTCCTTTCTACCATGTCCTATCTAGCACAGGAAGAGTCCATCATGGTCCTGCAAACATTCCCAGGTGGGACACAGGGAAATCCAAGCCCTCTCCTGTCCCCTGCCAGCTCTCATTCCCCTTTCCCAGCCCACCCTCCCCAGGAGAATGGGGAGGCAGCTCCAAGCGTGCAGCCCAACACCCTCCAGAGATCTTTGGTCATGTTGCTCATGAGCTCTGTGTCCTGAGCAAGCTGTAAAGTGCCACTGCAAGGGGCAGGAGTGGGGGGGGTTGGTCCTTTCCGTGGGCAGCAAGGTTCAGAGGGACACCACCAGGAGCCACTGCCTGCCAGGAGCTTTGGGGGGACACAAGGATGGGCAGAGGGGACCTCAGCCTTAACCAGGGGACAATTGCAAGTCCTTGCTCAGGGTGACAGCAAGCATTGGAGCAGGACCAAGTGACACCAGGCTGCTCTGTCAGAGCCAATCCCAAGGGGATTGTCTTCCTGGGAGGTGCTGAGCCTCCCCCATCCCCATTCCCACTGTAGCCAGTGAAAGCTCAGCTGCTCCACAGCACCACAGAACAACAGGGGTTGGAAGGGACCTCTGGAGATGATCTAGTCCGACCTCTAGATGATCTCATCCAACCCAGCACTTGAACATGGCCTCAGCTGCTGCTGGGGGTCCCTCTCACCCATCTAGAAGCCAAAGAACGTTCTTATCTCTTCATTTAATCAGTGTGTGAACAGAGCTGGGCTGTTGTTTACCTCCAAGTACACTTGTCTCCATGTAACGTAGCAGCAGAAGAGCCACAGCTCCATTCCTGGCTTGGGTGTGGGATCCTGGAGGTGATTTCCCAGCGACAGCAGGAAGGGTGCAGCCGGCTGCCACCAGACACTGGCAGAAGCTAAGTGGGACTGTGTGAAGCACAACAACCTGCCATGGTTGTGGTGTTCACCCCCAGGGTGAGCCTGGAGTGCTGGCTGCCTGAGGGGAGCTCACCCAGCTGGGCTGGCCAACCTCGAGATGGTGGTGGAGCAAAGCAACCCTGCTCACGGGGGCTCCTCACACCTTCCCTGGCACCAGGACAGCCTGCTTAGCCCAAATCCTCATGGATGGAAGCTGCTGGAGATGATCATTGTCCTCTGTTTGCTCATGTAATGGCCATGTGGAGATGTCTGGAGCATGAGTCAGTTGCCCACACATGGGTGATGTGCCACTAGAGGTGCTCCAGGTCTTCCCACCACTGGCCTGGCTCTCCCATAGGTCGTGGATCATCTTGACCAGCCTCATGTGGTATCCCAGAGCATCTCTAATGTGTGGGCAACTGACCTGAGACCCTCGTGACCATGGCAAGTTAGAGATGACTTGTTGTTTCAGGAGGGACACTAACCATGTGCAAAATTTTGAGGGCAATGCTTGGAGAGCGACACATGAACCAGTACCTCACACTGGATCCCATCAGCTCCAGAACTGGCTGAGCAAAGGTGGAGGAGACAGCTGGGTTATGGTCAAGCCCAAACCCTTGTGTTGAGTTCTGTGGGACAGAAACATTTTATCAGCCCTGCCTGAGCCTCCGAGAGACAAGATATCACCCTCCTTGGCCATTCCCAGGGGATGGCATCAAAACATCAGCCTGTCACCCCTTGGCTGTCTTATTCCAAGGCTAAGACCTCAGGGTCTCAACGCAGACCTAGCTTGATGGGACACTTCATCCAGAAGTGTTCAGATCTGGGCAGAGCCAGGTGAGCTCCAATCTGGGCCAGATCCGAGCACAAACAACAGGAACCCAGGTGTCCCCCCATCATTTTGCTCCACCTCTGCTGAGCAGTCACCTCCAAGAGTGGCCACATTATCCTAGAACATGGCAGAGGATGTGATGGGGAGAGGATCCAGTTGTGGAGAGCATTCCTGTTCTTGAGGTTCTCCTGTTCTTCTGTCCGTGGCAGTTTGGTTGGAGGACCTTCCAAAACCATCTGTCTTCTGTGTCACTGTAGCATGGTGGGGTGGTTTCTGCAGGACAGCTGAGTGCCTGGGGGATGCTGGGTGAACCCCAAAGCCACCAGCAGGAGCACAGCATCAATGGGTGTCTGCAAGACTCTCTGTCCTCCAGGGAATGGTCACAATCGAGGTTGCTCAAGTCTGGATCAAAACTCTAGATCAGAGTGATGCAGTGAAGAAGGTGGTGAAGGGAAGGTACCTTTCCTTCTCCAAGGTGAAGAATCTCTCCTTGCCTCTCCTGCTCCATCCCAAGGAGCTCTGCAGTCCCTGATGGATGCACCGTGAGGCTGTTGGGTCCCAGCATCCTCCAGCAGTCAGAGAAACCCATCAAGACACCCTCAGTCCTGGCACCACTGCAAAGAAAGATCTTGGAAAAAGATGATGGAGCAAACCTGGCACGCTGGAGGGCTTGGCTGATGGGATCCAGGTATGTGGGGAGGCCAGACAAGCCCCTGCTTCTCCTGCCCATGGCTTAGCAAGGAGCTCTGGTGAGAAGATGTCCCACAGGGTGATGCCTTTGTCTGTTCCTCTTGAGTGTTAACAAGGAATTACAGTGCCCACCTCCTCAACAGCAGATCCTTGAAACTCAACCACTCTGGGTGTTCTCGAGCCACTGACTCAAATGCTGTTTGCTACATGGTTAGTGGGAAACCAACCTCAATGTCAGTGGGATGAGGAGGAGCAAAGGTGGAGATGACCCTCCAGGTTATTGTGGTGAGGGTTTGCTTCTCATGTGGTGGCCTCAAAAGCAGAGTCCAAGAACCCTGCAATTTCTTTATGCTTTGTCCTCTTGCCCAAGGGCTGCAAAGCCCTTCATGAGCACAGATGTCTCACAGCTGCTTGGGGAAGGAAGACAGTGTGGGTTTATCTGGTGTGCAGAGAGAAGCACAGAAAGCTGAGGTGACACAAGACACCACATCTCCAACCCCAACATCGTGGGATGTTTGGCTCCAGTGTAGGAAATGGAGGAAGCTCTAGGATTTGCTTGGCCAAATGCAAGTTAGTGCAGCACTTGTAGGTATCTCCCTTGGCTTGGCAGAGTCAGCAAACTTGGTGGGGTGTGTGGGCTGATGTCCAAGAGTGCTGGAGCATCTGTAGTGGGACTCTTCTCCACACCCTTCAGGGGTCAGACCTGATCTAATCCTCCTTTCTCTGGTTGGTCCTGGGAGAGGGGCTCAGCCTGAGCTGCCCTGGTGTTCTCCAGACTGAGGGGTTGTGTCTTCCTTCAGGTCCAAAGTGGGAGAAGACAGATACCACCCTTTACTGCCCAGTAATACTGTCTGTTGACCTTGGCTAGAGGTTGGGAAGACTAACTGAAGTCTTCTCTCTCCTTCTCAGCCTCTTTGCTTGGTCTGGAGCTCACCACAACCACTTTTCTTCCCAACTGGAAGGTCAGACCTGGTGATGGAGCTTTGGGGGAAAGGAATATGGGAAATTTGTAGCTTCAGGGCTTTTGTTTGGAAGGGTTTCAGCCCCTCAATGCCCTGAGGTTCTTCCTTGGTATGTACGTGGAATGTGATCTGGCCAAACTCTCCCTGGAGTCACCTCACAGACGTTCCAAGACATCCCAGTGATAATTCCAGCTTTGTTCTTCTGATTCTTTGTTCTTCTGCTCCCCAGGACAGAGAGTCAAAATCCCCACTTGGGTTGATCCTTTGGCCACTGCCCAGGCAGCACAAACTCCACTTTGAAACATTTTTGTCTCTCTTTACTGCAAATCACAGTAAAAAAGTGTCCATGAAAGGCAGAACCAAGCCCACCCTGCCCACCTTCTCAAGCTGGATGCTGGTTTTTGCCACCTGCACCATTCTTGGTGACTGTGCAGGTAGGAATTGGTTGTTGTTCTGCCAGGACTTAAGCACTTGTGTGATCTTAAGCATCTTCCTTTCATGCTCAGGGTTAGTAGCTGAATATTTTAAGCTAGGCCTGCCTCATCTCTGTCCCTGGAATAGGTGACACCACATGGAATCACCGTGATGCTGTTTGAAGTGGCCATACTGGAGGCTGGAGCTCACCCCGTTGTGTTCTCGTGGTGATGCTGATGCCATTTTTAAGCAGACCCTGGCCTGAGAGAACTCACCAAAGCATCACTCCCTTGGGAATGGGGGAGCACAGTTGCCCACTCTTGGGGCAAATTGCTAAAGCTTCAGTTTGCATAAACATCCCACAGGTTTGGAGGCTCCCCTAAACCTTGATTCCGTTGGCTTTGGGAAGTGAGAGGGTTCTTGGGAAGGGAAACTAGCTTGGATTTCCAAGATTTTCTTTCTTGCTGTAGCCAGCTTGAGTATATGGTAAGAACTGGGGGACCAATAGAGGTGGGAGGGTATTTCTGCTCCCAGGGTTGGCCACAACCCAGGAGAGGAGTGGAACCGCAGAAGGAAACCACAAGGAAATGAAAACGCAGCTCTGCTGAGCCTCCAAAGAAGCTCCTGCTGGGCATTCATTCCTTGTTGGCTTATGTTACCAGGACATCCTGCTCCTCAAGGATGTCCTAACCTCTTGCAACCACAGTAGCCATGGGCTGGCAAGAGGGAGTCATCTGGTAGAGATATGTCTGGTTTCACTGAAATCAGGGGCCAGGCTCCCACTGACTTCACTAAGACCACCGTCTAGACAGGATACTTGATGCAGAGCAGTGAGAGTTTGCTCATCGTCTCAAGAGCTTTGCTCCATTAGCCAATGTGGCTAAAAACACCCTGAAAAAAAAACCCCAAACCAACCAAACCTGCCGCTTGCAACTGTTTTGCTGCACGTAAACGCTTGGAGAAACCAAAGAACCCAAGTACAACCCCCCCAAAACAACCAACCAAAGAGGAGTGACTTGTAGGAGAGGGGGTGGCAGCCTCTAGAGAAGTAACAGTCACGGCAGATTACGAGAGGAGTCGAGTGACCCTCACCAGCTCTACTAGGAACAAAAAAAACCCAAAGGAGATGTCGCATCATCGATAGAAACCCAACGCACATCCACAGTTATTTTACCTACAGAGCACAGAAGTAGAGAGTAGGGTGGTGGAGCTTGGTGCCATCACACAGCTCCTACGGTAGCGTGTTATCCTCTGGAAGATCACTGGCTGGAGTAGGTAGTACATGCACAGCAGTAAAGAAACTACCTTGTGTGGTCTTGGTCCCACCTCAGATCTCGGTGGACTCTATTCGCTCGAGTCTGGAGGGAGTCCATGGTTTCTTCTCCTCGGTGTGTGGGGGGCTGGTGGCCTTGGTGTTGAGCTCGTTCACCTTGTGCTCCAGGAGCTGGTTCTTCTGGTACATCTCCACATAGTTCAGTTGCAGCTGCTTCTGGTACTTGATGACTTTCTCCTTCTCTTCTTGCCACGTGCGCCGCTCCTCCTCAAAGTCCATCACCTGCTGCTCCCGCTGCTGCCGCTCCAGCTTCAGCTCCGTCTGGAGCCTCTCCACCTCCTTCCTCAGCGTGTTGACACTGTCCTCACTCTGCCTCTGCATCTTGGCTTCGTCGCTCTCACAGGCCAACGGGTCCCGCAGCTTCTCACCAAGATCCCCACCAAAAGGTCCTGGAGGTCCCATGCTGGCAAGAGTCCGCTTCAGGCCGGAGACCTCCAGCTCACAGTGGTTCAGTTTTTCCCTCAGCACCTGGACCTCGCTCATCTTGCGCTGCAGTTCGCTCTCGCAGATCTCCAGGTTGACACTTTTGGAGCTGTAGGAGTCCTTCAGGGTGAGGATCTGCTCCTCCTTCTCCCGTAGGAAGTTCTTACCTTCCTTGAGCTGTGACCGCAGCCCCACGATCTCGTTCAGCTTCTGGGAGACGTCTGCTTGGGAGTCCTTCAGCTGCTGCTTGAGCAGGGAGATCTCACCTGCCTTCTGGCACACCTGTGGGGAGAGCATCTGTGAGGCAGGAGGGAAGCAGTGAGAAACCACCACCACCACTGCTTGTCTCCCATGCTGAGGTGTCTTCTTGACCATGCATTGGAAGGAGGATCAAGTAACGGAGGGGACAGACCGAGACACTGCTCAAAGACTGAGTTCCAGCCTTCACCAGAACCCAGACCATGCCAAAGACCTAGAGGTTGTCCTCACATTTGTGGGGGAGATTTGGTGTTTCCTCGTGGCTCTCAAGGACCTGATGCTGTTCCCAGCTGGAGTGGACCAAGCAGCTAAGCTAAGTGTTGTGGTCCTCACCAGTGGGGAGCGGACACTGATGTTTTCCTCCCTGCTTTCATCTTACTCTCCTACCCACAACCCTTGTGCTGCTTGACCCCAAACCCTCTTCTCCCAGAGTTTTCCCACTGACCTCAGTGGCATCTGGACCTTGAACAAGCCTGAGAGAGAAACATCTCAGGCCCAGAGACCGCCCAGGCTCTCCCTGAGCACTGGGGGTGTAGTTGAGGATGAACAGTCTCCCTCCCTCACCCTGCTGGGGATCAGCCCAGGAGGACATTGGCTGCTGGGCTGTGAGCACACGGGGCCACCTCAGCTCCAACTTTTCACCCACCACTACCCCCAAAGTCCTTCTCTGCAGGTCTCCTCTCCATCCCTTCATCCCCAGCCTGTGTTGATACCAAGGGTTGCCCCAATCCAGTGGAAGGACCTTGCACTTGGCCTTGTTGAACCTCATGAGGTTCACTCAGGCCCACTTCTCAATGTTCTTAATAATGTTGAGCAAGACCTTGAAGCTCAGTCTAGTGCTTCCTACAAACAGCTCAAGAACTAGGAGACATGCAGTCTCTTACTGCTACCTACTGGCAGCAGCTTTCCCTGGAGCTGACACCCATGGTGGTTCCCCATGCAGACCTAACTTTGTGGCTACCCACAGACACACCAGCACTTGCTGGCAGCAGATGCAGAATTGTGTCATGCTGGTTTAGCTGTAGTTAAAGTGGTGTAGTCACTGCCAGCTAAAAAACTGCACAATTTGCTGCAAGTGCTCTCCATGGGCTTGTTCTTCCCAAAAGGCAGAGACATGATGAAGCTGGTAGGTTTAGATTAGATATAAAGAAGAAATTTTTACACTGAGGCTGGTAAAACACTGGTCCAGGTTGTCCAGAGAGGTGGGAGATGCCTCATGTCTGGAAACATTCCAGGGGAGGTTGGATGGGGCTCTGAGCAACCTGCTCTAGTGGGAGGTGTCCCTGCCCATGGGGTTGGAACTAGGAGATCTTTAAGGACCTTTCCAACCCAAACTGTTCTGTGATTCTATAAGAACAGCTTGTCTAGGAATCAACTTACAGACTGAAATACTTAAATTTAGGCTCGTGCTTGGGTGCTGTGGAGATCTGGGCAATACAGGCCATGGAGCCTGGAGAGCAAGTCAACAGGTCAACAAGTGTAGGTGTCTACAAATTTTAGGTGTCTTGATCCACCAGCTGAGTCCCTGTCTTGACATTGATAGCACTGGCTTAGCTGTTGCAGTCATAACTATGGTGGTGGAGCAAATAATAGAATCATAGAATGTTTCAGGCTGGAAGGGACCTCTAGAGCTCATCTGGTCCAACCTCCCTACACCAGCAGGGACATCTCTACCTAGGTCAGGCTGCTCAGAGCCCCAGCAAGCCTGACCTTGAAGGACTCCAGGGATGGGGCCTCCACCCCCTCTCTGGGCAGCCCATTCCACTGATCTATCACCCTCAGATTAAAGAACTTTTTTCTAATATCCAATCTAAATCTCTCCTTTCCCAGTTTATAATAAAATAATCTGCAGTTTTACTGGTGCAAACTCAGGGAACTTCCCAGACCCGACTTGTTGGAAGACACAAAAGACCTGAGCAGAGCAGCTGGCCAAGGGAGGCATCACCTGGGACAATGTTGTTCTGAGGTGTGACTCGCAGAGATTTTACAGCAGGCCTCTAATAAGCTCTGCTGAACATCTGCAAACAGCATGTTTCAGAGCCTAATTAATCCCAGTTTCATTGACTTTCCATGGGGATTAGCAGAATAGAGTCTTCTTGAGTCTAGAGCTACGTTTTGCTCCTGCCCTCTTAATAAATTTGAAGTTTCTGGCCAGTCCGTGGAAGGATTAAAATTCTTCACATGATCAGGCTGAAAAAAAAATAACGTTAGCACTGGCTATACAAACAGACTTGGAGAAAATCTTCTAAAAATAGAAGCAGTAGAAAAAACAGGGAGGACTCTAGAGGAGAACTAGAGGGAGGGATTTGATTTCCAGCCTTTTAAGAGAGATAAAGTTATTAGCACCTGAAAACAGCATGTGGCAATGGAAAGCATGAGGAGAACTTGGCTGTGGTATCATTCTTACCTCACTTGCTTTATATCTTAAATTAAAAAGAAAAAACCAAGTATTTGAAAGGTTGTTTCAAGATTTGCCCAAACGCAGATGGTGGAAGAATTTAATTAAAATAGACTTAAAGCCATTTTTGGTAGGCACAAATACCTGCATGGAAAGACCTGTGCTCACTGCAGCTGGAGTCAAGTGTCACACGTTGGAGTGACCCAACTGGGAAGCCAGATTATTGACCAGCACAGGAGGTGTACACAAAAAGTTGTGCTCGTTTTGGTTTAATTAGAGTACAGGCTTGGGAAGCAGACAAATGAAGAGGTGGCTGAAGTGTCCTCCATTACCTGGAGGCCACCAACTCATAGGCATTGTCTGCATGGTCCTCTTAGGGCAAAGAGGAGGTACTTGGGGTTGAAAATCTCTGCTGCAACAAGGCTCTTACCTCCCACTTGGTCTCTTCAATCTTTGGGAGAAACTCAGCCTGCTCCTTCTTGAAAGCCACAAATTTCTTCTCCAGCTCCTCTCGTTGCTGGAGGAGTTGTCCCATGTCGTCCTGGAGTTTTTTTTTCTCCTGCTGGAGCTTGAAGATTTGGAGCTGCAAGGCTTGCTGGGCTCGCTGGGCCTTTTTGGAGACCTGCTGCAACTTGTTGGCGTAGTTCTGCCTCAGGTCCTCCATTTCCCTCTCCCAGATCTTCTGCTTCTCCTCGAACACTTGGAAGATGGCCGCCTCGCTTTTGTCCAAGTTCCTCCTCATCTGGAGCACCTCCTGCTCCTTCTCCCACAGCCGGTCCTCCAGGTCTTGGATGATGTCGTCCGTGGAGGGCGAGTGGAAAGGCATCGTTTCGTTGAGATGGTTGAGTCTGTTGAAGGAAGAGGTGCTCTTGCTGGAGGACCGCCCGCTGTCTGAGGTAGATATCCCGTTGTACCCCACCATGTTCTTCTCCACGTAGGTGGTGCCGATGCGGTTGATGTGGCTGGTGGAGGCGCTCATGGGACCCACGTGCTGGCTGTAGCCTGTCCCATAGGTGGGCAGGCTGGTTAAGGAGTTCCGACCTGAATCTGAGAGGCCCCCCACTTGGTTTGAAGTCCTGTTAAGGCTGCTCTTGTCGAGTCCACCCTTGGGTGCGGACGGGCTATTGCTGTTGGCGTGGTTCAAGCTCTTTCTAGTCTCTGTCACTCCGTTGCTCTGCGGCGGGCAGAGGTTCTGCATGGAATGGAAGTTTTTAGGAACTACTGGTTTAAAGGCTGAGGGTCTAACTAAGGGCTCATTGCTCTGCAAAAGGAAAAAGGACCACGCATCAAACATAGCAGGAAGCTCGGTAACAGCACACACAAGAGACACAGCAGCACGGGGTGGGGCTGGTGGAGCTCAGGAGGCTTGGGCTAGCTCCGTGTTTCTCAGCTGTGTGGCACCCTGGACCGCTTGTAGGGGCTTGTGGGCACTTGTAGGGCAACACCTTGCCCCAGCTGAAAAATAGTAGATCTTGACTCACCACAAATTTTCCCTAGAATACTCCTTGGGTCCTCTTAGTGCTCTTTGCAAGAAGGAGGATTCCCACTTACCTACCAGAGCTGATCGGAACAACTCTTTGATTTTCACAGAATCACGGAATGTCAGGGATTGGAAGAGACCTCAAAAGATGATCTGGTCCAACCCCCCTGCCAGAGCACGATCACCTAGAGCAGGTCACACAGGAACACGTCCAGGTGGGTTTTGAATGTCTCCAGAGAAGGAGACTCCACAACCTCCCTGGGCAGCCTGTTCCAGTGTCTGTCACCCTCACTGGGAAAATACATAATTTTGGCAGATTATATTTTGAAGGACTTCTAGTGTTGAGGGTGCATTTGCTGAAAGCTGAACTAAACCCTTGAATTAGCAACTGATGTGCCCCAGGAGCATCACATTGCCCTCCTACCAGTGGTCATCTCTCCCCTGAGTGGACATCATGTCCTGCTTGTGCTTGGCCAGGAGGTGGTAGGAGCTGTGACCCCAGCCAATTGCTGGCCCAAGTGCAGTGACACTGGGCAAGGAACATGTTGAAGCTGCTCTTCATTTGAATGTTTGTGTTTTCTGCAGGCACTGGCAATGCTGAGGGGAGAGAATGGACCATGGCTGTGAGGGATTGGGAAAGGATTTTAAAACCTCCCACATTCTTTGTCCCTACAGAAACAAAATTTTCCTTAAAATGGGGTTGAGTCTCCCCTCCTGCAGCTTGGGCTTCAGGTGGAAATTAACCCAGAGGAAGCTGCATTTGAAAATACCTTCTAGGAGAGACAGAACGAGCCCTGATGAGCAGGTTGGACACTAAACCCCTGGTGCTTGGCATGTGGGACAGAGATGGACTACAGGGGCTGGTGGATTAACAACCCAGGAGACAAGGCCATCAAATGCTGTAGAAATCAACCTGTACGAAGCAGCATCTCCAGGACATAAATTACGGAAGTCACTGGAGCAGAGCAGCAGACTATAAAACATCACTGGCTTTGGGGCTCTGTCCTCCAGGCCTGGGAGATGTTTGCTCCCCGAAGCCAATATGAGCCACGAGGACTGGGCTTGGTTGACAATAATGTTTACAAGGGTAGTTTTCAAGCCTTGTCAACTTGTCCCTCACAAGGAGCACTGGGATTTTGAGCAGATGCTCATAGCTGCTTTCAAGCAACACCTTTTGGTGGCAGTGGGCTGTGGGAGATTGCCTATAAATGGCTCAAAACGTAGGAGTGGGACTCAGCTGCTGGACCTGCTGAAAGAAGAGCTGACTCCAGCTCCCTCCCCATCAACCAGTGAGGAGGACACAGCATCTTCATAGAATCATAGAATGGTTTGGGTTGGAAGGGACCTCCAGAGGTCTTCTAGTCCAACTCCCCTACAATAAGCGGGGACATCTCTACCTAGGGCAGGTTGCTCAGAGCCCCATCAAGCCTGACCTTGAACATCTCCAGATGAGGCCTCCAACACATCTCTGGGCAACCTGTTCCAGTGATCAACCACCCTCACATTAAAGAACTTTTTCCTAATGTCCAACCTAAATCTGCCCTTTTCTAGCTTAAAACCATCACCCCTCATCCTGTCGCTACAAACCCTTGTGAACAGAAGAGTTGCAACCTTGGGTGGGTTGGAATAGCCAGTGGCTTAAACACAGGCTTAAATGAGCTGGAAACGTAGCTATGGAAGACTCATGATCATGCTCTTGGGTTCCTCAAGGACTAACACTCAACCCCTTGAAAGTAATAATGATTATATTGCTGGTGCATAAAAATGATGCCACCTACACAGTAGGATGTCAGGATTGCACCTTTGCCCAAGGCTCCCTGGTGTGTGTTTTTAGAGGTGTGCCATGGCCATCAAGCTGCTGCAGGAGGTGGGGGGGTTCTCACCTGGTCTAGTTTGCCGGAGATTGGCAATATCTTTGGTGGGTTACTGGGCTCTCGGTACTGGGGAGGAGGCGGCAGGTTCTTCTCGTTGTTGGTGGTCACGTTGCCACAGATGTCCATCTTCACCTTCTCGCTCTTGCGCAGGTCGCCGTTGATGTAGAGGGAGTTGGAGACCTTCTCCGACTTGTAGGTCTTCTCCTCGCCCGAGTAGCGGTTGGAGATGTCCCTCGTGGAGTACCCGTTGCGGGACCCCTCCGTCTGCCGCCCGCTGCTCTGCGTCCGAGTCCCCACGCTCTTCATGGCGAACTCTTGGTCGTTGGCGACCCCGCTGCCCACGCTGCCCATGGTGCTCTGGGAGATGGGGTGGGGTGGCCGGGAAGCAAAACTGTGGAGAGTCTCCGGGCTGGGGTAGGTTGGGTCACTAAGAACGGGCAGCGTCTCTAGCGTGGCCATGGCAGCGCAGGGGTGAGGTGGAGGCACAGGTCAGTGGCACTGGGAGGAGGAGGAGAAGGAAAGGACTGTTAAAGAGAGACCTTTTATCTACCATGCCCTTGGCAGATTGACTTCAGGGAATCATTTTGGTTGGAAAAACTCTTTAAGATCGAGTCCCACCATTAACCCATCGCTAAACCGTGTCCCTCAGCACCACATCTACACAGCTTTGAAATCCCTCCAGTGATGGGGGCTCCACCACTGCCCTGGGCAGCCTGGGACAGCCCTTCACAACCCTTTTGCAGAAGACTTTCTTCCTTATATCCAACCTAAACCTTGCCTGGCACAACTTGAGGCCATTTCCTCTTGTCCTATCTTGCCATCAAGCAGAGATGAGGAAATCTCTGGGATGGATGATGCAAGGCCAGGAGCTGTGATGTCTCAGTGTATGGTATGGAGCAGATGATGGGGTTGTCCTCCTCTCCATGACCTCAGTGTGCACAGGTCCCCCCAGTCCCACTCACTGCTGTGCAAAAGAGCTGCTCTGAAGCCTCTCAGTCCAAAGGTTGGGTGCCCCCAGGAGGGAGGGTGTGTGGGTTTTAGTGGGTACAGCTCTACAGCAACAGTTGGACACAACCATTTGCAGCTCCCAAGCTTGAATTATTTCCATCACTTTTCCCAGGTTTGGAGAAGTCTGTGTGGCCATGGAGATGGAAGGTCTCCAGCCCTGGTCCATCTGTAGTTTCATACACTATTTCTCCCTCCAGCACATCCCCTAGGGGTGATTCAACAGGGCTTAAGCAACACACTTTCCATCTCTTCCTTGGGAGTGTTGTCCCATGGACTTGAGCTTCTATAACGATGTTTTTTTCCAGGTGTCATCCTAAATTTTCTTTTCAACCTTTATCCCTCTAGTCTGATTTATTCTTACCCAGGCTGTGCCTTGGCTTGGCCATGGGAAGCAGAAAACATGCAGATCATGGTTTGGGACCAGACCTCACACGTCTGGCTGCTCTTCCTCAGCTCCATCACCATCACAAATGTGCGTTCCTCACACTTCCCATTCCTTCTGCTGAGGTGTTACCTCAATCCTCTATCATGCAACCAGCCCCACAAAGGTGTAAAATCTTATTTAAGGAAGTAAGAAGACCCACAGTAATTTTGTTTTTTGGTTGCCTCATTGAGTGATGGAGAATTGGAACCTGTACCAGGCAAGGATCTCACTCCCTGAGGGAAGGGAGAAGATGCATGGCAAAGGTTGGGTGATTGCTATGAACCTTGGGGTCTCTGTATCTGGGTAAAGACCCCCACAACTCAATTCAGTCAATGGTCCATGAGTGTTCAGGCCTCATATGGACTCATGGAGTCCTGCCTCATATCTGCCACTCTGGGGAGATGTCTCTGATACCTTCAGACTGGACACAGCTGAACCAAGCCTGGAGGAGCAGGATCAGTGGACAGCTGTGGACACATAGCTGACCAGTGTCCCAACCCTACTGAGTTCATTGGCTTGGTCCCCATGGGCCAAGAAGGATGTTTTTGGGGTTTTTTTGTCCCAAGAGCCCTCAAGTTCCAGATTTCCTGGGATAAATCATCAGTGTGGGGACTAAAGCAGGATTTAGGTGCTGGTTTCTCCTGGATAAAAGAGGGATCACAAAAGTGATGCCCTTTGGAGAGAAGTTCACTGATGGGGGAGCTCAAGCAGGGTCAGCAGGAAGGGGAATTGGAGAAAAATCCCTATTTCAGTGGGATTTTCCCTCCTTCTTGGGGTAAGGCTGTGAAATGAGCCCTCCCCAAGTAAAGCCGGAGAGCTGGGTTTATTTCCCTGGAGACCCAGCTTAGGTCTGGAGCTCAGCTCCCATGTGGTGTCTCATGGGGTCTTGCTATTTGCACTAATAATGGAATGGGGGAAAAAAGAATTAAAAAGGTCAAAGCAGGGTCTGTGTTGTTATTAAATTGTGTTTCTGGAGGCTCCTGCCAGACCTGCTGCCTGGAGCCTCCTCCCTTTTCCCAGCATCCTCATCTTCTCATAGAAAGCTGCCCTGTCCAAAATATGGTCCAAGTGTCGTGGCAAACGTGGCCAACTGGTGTCCTGGAGGGAGAGGACACAGGGCTGGTACCTACAGTGAGCTGGCAGAGCTCCTCTGGGGCAGAGCAGGGTATGGAGGTGGTCACAGAGGAGAAGAAGGAGGTTTAAGGAGGTTCTCTGCCATCCCACCATCCCAGCTGAACTCCTCTTGAGGCATGAAGGAGCCTCTGTGGTCTGAGACACACCAGATGTGCCCCATCATGGTCAGGGGACAAGGCAGCTGTGAGGCAGAAGAGGACATGGCTGGTAGGGTAACCTTCTCCAACCCCTTGCATATCATCCCACCCAAGGAGGGTCCCCAGGGGACGTGTCCTGCTGAACCACCAGTGATATGAAGTGGTGGACATTTTGTAGTCACTGCTAGTGACCTTCTGTCCCCCAACAGAGATGTCTCCATTTCATTGGCTGGTTGAGATGTGAAGACCAAGCAGCAAATGAATGTTACAGGAGCATCACATGGTGCTACGTGGGCACCCACTACAATCAACACACGTAGATGTTCATCAGTCATAAGTAACTAAACTTCCACCAGCAGAGAGGGAAGTGTCTGGTCACACATCTGGACACACATTTCTCCAACACACCGAGCAGGACTCCAAGACACGACCCCATTGCACCCTAAAAGTACTTTCCAAAGGACACCACCATAGACAGTTCATGAGTGCACGATGCCCAAGGGTTAATCATAGAATCAGAGAATGTTTCAGGCTGGAAGGCACCTCCAGAGGTCATCTGGTCCAACCTCCCTACACAAGCAGGGACATCTCTACCTAGGGCAGGCTGCTCAGAGCCCCATCAAGCCTGACCTTGAAGGACTCCAGGGATGGGGCCTCCACTCCCTCTCTGGGAGTTCCTGAGTTCCTTCTGGGCACCAGGAGACTTGGTTGGGCTACAGAGTGATGAGGTGGGATGGAGAACACCCATCTGAAGCCACACTCAACCCATGGTGCCTTTGGTCAAGGGAAGACTTTTTGTTCTGCTAATTTAGCAATAACCTTCTTTTCATTGACTTAGGGATCTTTAGAGGCTGTGACATTTTTTATGGGCCACCAGCCACCATGGGAGGGATGTGCTGGAAGGTCTCAGCTCCAGACAAGGAAAAGGTGGTGGCCCCATTGCCCTCATGCAGTTCTCCCCAGCCTCTCCCAGCCAGTGGAGCAGAAGCCCAGGTTACCTTTAACTTGCTGGGTAAATTCCACAGTGACATTTGCACGTTCACGTTGACTTTCTGAGGGCAGGATGAGGTCACTGGAAAGTTTGAGCCTTCCAAAAATGAAAAAAAAAGCCAACACAACAACCAGCACTATGAGCTACAAATGTCCTTAATTGGGTGAGAGCCACAACCTGGGCAGAGTCATGGCAATGTCCTCCTGGACACCTCAGAGCAAAGTCATGGCAATGTCCTCCTGGACACCTCAGAGGAAGGTGCCTGCTCAGCCCCATGGCATTGGTGGTCTTCACCAACAGCCTTTCTCTGCCCTTGGGGACCCCCTGCTCCTCAAGGAGGCTTCTGCTTAGGCCCATGTCCCAAGCCCACCAAGATTTAGATTTAGATTGGATATTAGAAAAAAGTTCTTTAACATGCGGGTGATAGATGAGTGGAATGGGCTGCCCAGAGAGGGGGGGGAGGCCCCATCCCTGGAGTCCTTCAAGGTCAGGCTTGCTGGGGCTCTGAGCAGCCTGCCCTAGGTAGAGATGTCCCTGCTGGTGTAAGGAGGTTGGACCAGATGACCTCTAGAGGTCCCTTCCAGCCTGAAACATTCAATGACTCTATGTTGAGCCAGTGTTCCCATCCAGTCCCAGCAACCCACAACCAGAGAGGGCTTCACCTGCCTTCTCGAGATGTGGGATCAAAGCTGCACCACAGGGACAGACTCTGAAATGGACCTTTTTCCATGCTTGTTGCTTTTTTTTTTTTTTCCCTTTTAACTGGGAATCATCCAAGAAAGTCTTCTAAAAAAAAATGTTATTAGCTTATGTTTACTGTAAACCCCGGAGCATACGGACGAGTGCTACAAACATGCTATTAAGGAGGTTCCAAGTGCCAACAGATCCCTGACAGTGCAGCTTGGCTTGCCAGAAAGGGCCATTTTTCCCTCACTTCCCTCTCTTCTGGCCAACGGTGGTTCCCAGTCAGGTTTTAGAATCATAGAATGTTTCAGGCTGGAAGGGACCTCCAGAGCTCATCTGGTCCAACCTCCCTACACCAGCAGGGACATCTCTACCTAGGGCAGGCTGCTCAGAGCCCCAGCAAGCCTGACCTTGAAGGCCTCCAGGGATGGGGCCTCCACCCCCTCTCTGGGCAGCCCATTCCACTGATCTATCACCCTCATGTTAAAGAACTTTTTTCTGATATCCAGCCTCAATCTCTCCATCCCTGGCTTAAAACCATCGCTCCTGGTCCTATTGTTAAAAACCCTTTTGAATAGACCTTCTCCCGTGGTCCTTCCTCAGGTGAGCTGTGAAATGGAGCTTTGAGCACAGTGAGCTAAGGAGCAACCCTGCCATGAACTGGAGGGTCAGTTTTTCTCCTTCCAGGTTTGGAGGAACACATGATAAAAACTTCCCCGGGACATTTCTCCTCCTTCTTCTCACAACTCCCTCCCACCCATGGGAACATGAACTCAGATTGGGTTTATAGGTGATGTTCAATGAGAGAAACAAGGGTGCTGAGCCTGGCAGTCCATGAACACAGGGGGCTGAGGGAAGCTGAACCAGCATTTCACTTCCAAGTCCATCCTTTAGAAGGGAAAGAGTCACCTCCCAGCAAGGCTGGGCTTGGAAGAGACCCCTCAAGCCATGGCAGAAGGCAAAAGTGGGTTCCTCTGCTCCATGGTGGGATGGGGAGGCTCCCAAGAGGTGACAAACCAAAGCAGGAGTTTTAAGCAACCTGCCAGCCCCTGCCCTTTCCAGATGTTTTATCTTTCCAGATGTTGCATCCCACCTGCAGTGGTGAGGAGGCACCAGGACCACCTCACTCTTTCTCCTCACCAGGCTCTCCAGAAGACACTGGGTCCATCCCACCTCTGGAGGAGGACTAGCTCTACCCAAAACACTCCTGAGGGATGTCTGTCTGTCCATCCATCCATCCCCTACAGTAGCCACCCCCTCCAAGAGCTGGTGCTCAGCCCTTGTCAACCTCTGCCCTTGCCCTGTGGTTACAGCAGGAACCCAAGAGAAGGGACTTTCTGGAGGAGAAGGGAACCCTCCCAGAACAAATGCTGAGCTCATTTCCCCTTTCCCAGCATTATCATGGTAATAAAAGCTGAAAAAGGTTTCTTTGTCTGCCTGGGTTGACTCAGAGCACCCTTCCTGGTAGGCACCTCCACACCAGCATCTTACCTCTCTGGCTGGGGACACCAGGACTTCACCCAACAGTGCAGCTCCCACCCACCTACATGTTGCATGACCTCCCCATCCCATCCAACCATGGTGGCCCTTGAGTTTTTCCCTCAACATCTTAGCCTTAGAGACAGCACCATTTTTATGCTTGATGCAGGAAATGTGGGGTGAAATCTCCTTTTCTCCAGCTGTGGTGGGTCAACTCTTCGTGGCCACTTCTTACCAAGGTTTCCCACCATGCCTGCAGCTCCAGGTGCTATGGTAAATATAATAATCCATAGAATCAGAGGATGGTTTGGGTTGGAAGGGACCTTTGAAGGTCATCTAGTGCACTGAGCAGGGACATCCACAACTATCTCAGGTTGCTCAGAGCCCCAACCAACCTCCCCTGCAATGGTTCCAGGGATGGGGCAGCCACCACCTCTCTGGCCAACCTGGCACAGGCTCTCACCACCCTCAGCACCAACAATTCCTTCCTTCTCTCTAGTCTAAATCTCCCTCTTTTCAGTTAAAACCATCCCCCCTTGTCCTGTCCCAACAGGCCCTGATAAAAAGTCTGTCCCCAGCTTTCCTGTTGCCCCCTTGAAGTCCTGAAAGGCACAAGGTCTCCCTGGAACCTTCTCTTCTGCCGGCTGCCCAAGCCCAACTCTCAGCCTGGCCTCCCAGCCGAAGCTTCCAGCCTCCCACCATTGCACTCAACCAGCTCCATGTCCTCCTTCTGGTGAGAGCCACCCAACAACTCCTGCACCTCCACTCTTGCTTTACCCAAATGAGTTGGGGAACACCTTCCAGTGAGGTGGAAGAAAACCAGCTCAGAGACAAGCAGCTGAATGGTTAACCAAGCCTAGATGATGAAGTCCTGGCTCTGCTCATGCCTGAGCAGGTTAATTGTTAACACTCTAGTAACAAAGGCCTTGGGGAGACATACCTGGGCACCATGCCATGGGAGAAGAAATCAATCACTGGTCCTGGGCAGCAACCAGCCCAGAGCAAGGCAGAGCCTTGGCACATCCCCCCTCCCAGGCATGTGGTCCTGGCAGGACGGGCAGCAAAGGCATCTGAAGGTCACAAATTCCACCCCCCACCAGTTGCAGTAACAGGTGTGACCTTCAATGGTCGGGTTTGTTTGCCTCTGTTTTAATGAGCAGCCAATTATCCAGACAATGAAAACATGCTGCTCTTTTTTTTTAATTCCAGGTAAGATCTCCACCTGTGGCTGTGTTTAGGGCTCTGGTGGCTCCCCAGTTTGTTGGCAGTGGTGCCAAAGAGGTGGGATGGCTGGAGGAGAAAAGTCATCACGTCCTGGGGTGGTGGAGCTGGTTAGAAATGGGGTAAAAAGGGTGGAAAATCATTTGCTGTGATCATTTCAGCTTCTTAAAGAGATATGGAGAGGACAGGGAAGGGCAGTAATGGGTGAGCAGTGAGGAAACAGCTCTAGGGAGCAAAACCCTCATCCAGAGAAGCATTAACAAGCCCTGGAGAAAAACTACCACTGAATCCCAAGACCTGAGCCAATATGTCCATGGAAGGTGTTTGAGTCAGGGTCTCAGCAAAGCTTCTGGCACCTCAAAGGCCACTGCTCAGGTTGGTGTGGACACCCTGTGTTCCTACAAGGCAGCTCCAGCAGTGATGGTGAGATGGGAGCCCACCTCCTGCTCCCTGCCTGGGCTGGGAAGGGTGGACATAGGCAGAGGGGAGAACCACTGTAGTGCTGGAGAAGGTCAGGTGGACCTGCCTGACTTCTCAGTGCTCCCATCTTGCCCTAAAAAATGCACTTCTTGCCTTAGTTGTACCACCAAGCACCTCCAGGAAGGTTTTTATCTTCCCACTGATTAGTTCCAGATACAACTTGCAGCCACATCCCTCTTCTCCAGGCTGAGGAAACAACCCTCAGCCTCTCTGTGCACATCTTGTCCTCCAAAAAGCCCATTCAGCTCCTGCCCTGCCTCCTGTGCATCACAGACCACCATGAGTTACCTCCTTATGACCCAAAGCACCTCCACAAGGTTCAACTCTTGAGGCAGGCTCACCATTGCTCCCCTCCCACCCAGCTCCAGTGAGTTGGCACCTCCTTCTACACCCTTCTCAAGTCTGAGGAGGGGACCAGAAGGAGCTTTTCCCATCTCCCACAGGCATTTTTTCCAGCCCTCAAGTAATTCTGGTGGCTCTTCTGCACCTCCTCCAACTCCTTTCCCCCACTCTGATGTCCTGGCTTGGAAAATCCTCCAGGTTTTCCTCCACCACTGAAGTGCAGCATGAAAGCCCTTGAACCTGTCTGTGGAAACGTGCACATCTCAGGCTTTTCAACCACAAGGGTTTTGCATGACCAAAAGCCAATGTCAGATGAACAACTCCTGCTGCTTCCCCAGGACATGGACCATGAGACTGGAGAATCCCATCATTACATTTTCAGGAGGTTTTAAAGAAGGTCCCTGGCTGGTGATGAGCAGGGTGATGGTGTGTGGTGACCACCCCCTGCTCAGGGCTTTGGGGATTTGCTTTGTTAATGCTCATATTCATGTTGATAAGGGCTGATTTCATACAATCATAGAATCATTTAGGTTGGACAAGACCTCTAGGATCAACCAACCTTCATCCAACATCTCCCTGACTCCTAGACCATGTTTCAAAGCACCACATCTACTCGTTTTTTGGACACCCTCAGGTGCTAGGACTGTTCTCCAGCAGGATCCATCAGTGCTGCTTGGTTGTCCTGGGCTTGCAGGGAGGTGCTGATCAGGACCTACATGATATTTAAGCTGTGGCACTGGCTTTGCACACAAAAAACATGTGGAAAGTTGTTGTCTTTTCCCAGGACAACAGAGGGAGCCCTGAAGTTCTTCCCTTGGGGCCAAGCCCTGGGGAACTGCAGGAATCGTGGCCTATAACCAGCTTTCCATCAAGCCCCTGCTGTAGGAGATGTCCCATCCAGATCTGCTGCTCCTTGGCTCTCTCCATGGCCTGATCCAGCTCATCCATCTGTCCAGACCTCAACCCAAACCAGCGAGCAGTTCAACAGCTTCCAGCCACCTCACTGAGGACTCAACCAGGACCAAAGGGCCAAGATCATGGAATGGAGAGCTTGGACAGGAGCAAACCCCACCAGAAAGGGGTTCTGGAGCCCTCAGCAAGGCCCAGCTCCTGACTGCATCCTGGGGTGCTCTGCAGGGACCTCTGTAGCTCTGCCCCTGAGTGTTGGGTGTGAATATAGAAAGCAGAACAACACCAAAGCCATCCTAGATGCCTTCTCCTGGGAGCAACCTCCAGGTATCCTAGGGCTGTTTCCTATCCCATCCAGCTGCAGTCATGTCACCACAGAAACCCATCCTGAAGCTCTCTGGCTTAGGAGCCCTGCTGAGGAACATCCAATGCAGAAAGATGTGGACCCTCCACTTTCCTGTCCCAGCAGCTGAAGACACTGGGAGGTCCACACAGGCATCCTCTGGGTAACTGGGACCAGTTAAAATCCATCACCCCCCCCAGTCCATGGCTACCTCTGAGACATGAGGACCACCATGCCAATGGGGCAGCACCGGGTGGTGGGGGCAGGAGTTGGGGCAAGGCAGGTCCCCTTTTGGGGTCTGAGCTTTCTTGGGCTGCTGTGGGAAATGAAAGCAAGTGGCTTAGAAACGTTTCCTTTCCCTTTCTGCCTGCTAATGAGATAATTACAGCCTTTTGTATTCTGGGAAACTACTTTCTCATTACAGGGGCAGCAGCAGCTATTTACATAATAAGCCTGAGACAAAAGAGATGAGATGAAAAGACCCAGGAGGCTCTTCGGGAGAGCCCGTGGGATGGTGGCTGTCTCCATCCCCAAGATCCCATGGGATGGTGGCTGTCTCCATCCCCAAAATCCCTCTGCTGAGGTCTGGAGCAGAGGTCTGGGATGTCCCCAGCATGGGATGCTCCTTGCTCTCAGCTATAATGCTCCTCAAGGTCCCCAGAACCAACCCAAGGTGCTCTCCTGAACCACCCATCGTGATTCCTGGTGCTGAAGGATTTGGGAGGGGTGGCTGTGGATCAAGATCCTGTGTGTGGGTGATGGGAAAAGCCATCTCAGCTCTGCCCCAATGTGCTCAGCATATGTGGGGCTTGCAGAGACACCTTGGGACGAGTCCCACCACCTGAGGACACGTTGGCCCACCCCCTGTCCCATCTCCCATGTCCCAGTTTCCCCATACTCCCAGCTAAGGGACATGCTGAGTAATAACCTGTCCCATCCCATGTCCCTGGGGGTTCCTTGTCCCATTTACTGGCCAGGGGACATGCTGAGTACCAACCTGACCCATCCCAGGTCCCAAGTCCCCGTTCCTTGTCCCATTTTCTATCCAAGGGACATGCTAGGAACCAAACTGTCCTATCCCATTTCCCTGTCCCCACAGCTGGCCAAGGGACACTTTGGGTACCAGACTGTCCCATCCTATGTCCCACAACCCAGTTCCCTTTTCCACCAACTGGCCAAGGGACACACTAGGTAAGACCTGTCCTATCCCATGTCCCATTTGTCCCCCCCAACTGGCTGAAGGACACAATTGGTACCAACCTGCCCCATCCCACATCCCATGTCCCATTTCTCTGTCCCCCCAGCTGGCTGAAGAACACATTTGATACTAACCTGCCCCATCCCACATCCCATGTCCCATTTCCCTGTCCCC